>APFE030521201.1:112568-151444 GCA_000404065.3 Pinus taeda | reverse complement strand
GACTACAACAATGAAGAACCTCATTCAAACACTGGACAGAAGAGTACATGACATGCAAGCAGATATAACCAAGTTTCAGAACAGGTTCACAGCACTGCAAGACAAAGGGCTCCCCAGTCTAGAAGAATCAGGAAAGCTTCTCTCTTATGAGAAGTATATCAAAAGACTAAGCACCTTTTCAACCATGCAGAATTCTGAGGCTTCTGGGTCATCTACAACAGGCCCATTAACAGGACAAGCTCTATTTAATAAATTAGAAAATCTGTTCTTTATTAAAAATGAAGTGGCACATTTATTTGATAAACCTCCCGATTTTTATAAATATACTGAAGCTGATGAGACCGTTGGGTTAATTTTGAAACATCAGCTTCCTCACCCAGATAATTGGCAGGACTTAGTAAATTTACTTTTAAATCAGGGGTGAAAAGGAAAACAAGTTTTGCAGCAACACAGTTAATACTGCACTTACAGGTGGACAAAGCCGCTACAGAAAGTATAAAGGCAGTGAGCCAGCTCAGTACAGGTAGTCAACATCAACAACGACATCAGCAGGTACAGAGGGCAGATTCAAGAATGATACAGAGAATCAGAGACAATAAGGCACTTTAATGCTTCATTCATGAAGAGCAGCGCAGATTAAAGTCCGCAGTATTCAAAGGGCAAAAAACCATTCTGACAGCATTTAAAAGCTTTTACTATCATTTACACTTGCAATAACTTCTCATCTACTTTATCTATACAGGTGTAACAGATATTTCTTCCTCAGATGACCTAATTCCTGAGATATTTTGTAAACAAATTGTATATATTCCCCCTCGCGTTTTTTGAGAGGGGTTGGACTCCGGATGTAAGTTTTTCTTTCCTGAGATATTCTCTGCTACTCTGATATTGTAAATTTCACAGACAGTTTAATACAAAGGCAGTGGGATTTCTTCAATGAGGTGTTTTCTCCTGGTCTCTTGGTGATGTGTGGCCTGAAGTTGCAGGATTCCTGTTCATTACATGACTCAATAAGTTTTCTAATGGCTCAGTATGTTATGAATGTTTCCAGTTATTCCATATAGTGTTCGTATTTCCTGTCTCTCATGTTTTCTCTGTGTTTAAAACTCTAGACAGTAAAGAAAAAGGATAGCTCCAGGATTTAGTTATTCACTACCCTGAGCTCAATCTGAACTGCCTCGTATGTTTTCTTCTTCTAAAATTGTTTAAAGGGTAATTCTTGAATGCTACCTTTAAACCATCTCCTTACCGTGCTTTGTTGTTTTTAAGAATTCAAGTGATTGCTCTTAGATGACATGCCTTTTCCACAAATATACAAACCAAAGTAACGAAATCTTCATTGCTCATTACTAAGTTGTATACGCATCACAATCAAAATTTCACAGTTTGTTCCATAAAATGCACACAGGCCCTATAGCTTTTCCCCTCACCTGAATCAAGATTTCAAGAGAAACACTCCTAGACCCCATTGCCCAATGGATTAATCATCTGTTGATATATTTCAGAAGAAACAGGAGCATCCTCCCAACCAAATACACAAAAACAACCCAAAAACTCAACTTACAACTAGCCTAAGATCCTCACTGAAAGCAGTGATAAACCCAATAGAGAGAGCCCTCTCTGACTGCAGCTGGGCTAGAAGCTGCAGCCCAAAGTTTGGTTAGTGGTTACCCCGGCCGTATCCTCTTGGGAGTCAAAGAGGACAACCTGGGTGTTAACATAAAGTTTCATAGATATGTCATGAATGATTGTAAGACTATTATTTCATTGTTTATAGAGTATGTTTGTCACTACATACTAATGAAAATGAACTATTTCGTAGGATTTAGTATGCATCATTGAACTGTGCGTCTCTTGTTTTCATGGTCATTATTTCTTTATGAACTATTTCGCAAAATAACTAACGATTCTTTGAGACATATACATGTGCCTTTACTAGGAGAGTATTGTTACTCTTCTTTTAAAGACTAAATTCCTTTCTCATTTTGATGAAGAACCATTATAAACTTTATAATTGAATACATCACAAGGTTAACTTACCTATTTATCTCGAAAGTATATGCATTTCTCTTGTATCGTTCATTGCATCGAGGGAAAGTAATTAAGGATATAGTAGTTGGGCCTATTTCCCGGATAGGGCTCCTACTCCAAAAAATGTGAGGTCTAGTTGGGACTTCATATCGGGGAGACCCCCTGACTGTTAGCGGAATCCATCACCATCAACAGTTCTAGCGTTGCTATAAAATCCTCCAAATTTTGACCTCTACTCAAACTTTGGAGCCTCCCTTTCATCATGTGAACTATCATTTATAGCTATTAGACTCATCCCATGTTTTCTTCCTCAGTTTCTAAGTCCCTTTGTGAAGGAATTCCAAGTGATACATAAAATTCCATGGATATTCCACTAGATAGTTCGTCACAACATATCTGATAATATTATATTCTATAGTATTACAATTTATTAAACCTTAGGACTGTGGATTTAATTGTAATTAATGCATGCACGTGAATGGAAATTACACACAAAAGTAGAGAATGAAAAAATAATCTCACACGCACATAAGACACATGATATGCTCTCTTGGAAACCCTTTCGTGAGAAAACCCAACGGGAAGGTGAGGCCGCTTCACTCTCTTTCTTTACCTGGGAATATGGATGCCAGTACAAAGAAGTAATGCATGTGGCCCATGGGATGCTATAGTTCACAGATCCTCTTTATGTGCTCTACCTCCTATCTCTCCTAGTTATCTTTCCTTAGCTATGGAACAAAATTATATCAAAAGAATGGAATTCCTCTTCCTCCTAGTGGCACGGTTATACACAACACAATAGCCTACTAATGGTTAAGTTTGACTACATCAAATTTTAACTAGAGTTACAAAATAGACTCTTCTAGAGTATTTTACATAAAAAACATGTGGCTAGCCCATTTTCTATAAATAATGGGGGCTGACGCGACATCCTCCCAAACTATAGGTGTGAAAATAGGAAGGTCAACTTCCAAGTAGCATAACTTTTGCATACGAACTCCGATTGAAGCGATTCTTGTACCGTTGAAAATTTCTCTATGTGTAGAATAGCATGAAAAGGTGTTGAAAAAAAGTGGAAAATTTTTACCCCCAAAAAACGTTGTTTGATGCCTCAAAACAAACTTGGAAGGTTTCCGACCCCGTTTCGCCAAACTGGATCTTGCCAATAAAAATGGCCCTGTGAATTTATTCCTCCACTTTTTCCACACCAAATGCATCAATATGGATGAAAAAAATATAATGATCCAATTTGGATTACACCTTCCCATTTTGGGATGATTTTGGTCCCCAAAAGATTTTACTGAATGAGGTGAGGAAATTTTTCCTCCATCTTCTGTCTGGTGTACCATTTAGCTTTGCTTGGAAGTTGCCCCTTCAATGCAATCTGCCAAAGGTCATGCTGCCCCTACCTTACAGTTCTAGATCTCTTTCGAAAAACTGTATCTTCTATCAACTCTACCTGAGCATCTAGTGCCGAATCCTCAACAGAAGGTAGGATCTGTTCCTCTTCTTGATCTAGCATGGAAGGCTCATAAAGTTTCAGATTCTCTACATGCACAACTGAGTAAATGTACATATATGGTGGTAAAATGAGTAGATTGTTGGCATTATGACATAGATTTGGCACCATGACACAGGTGTTGTCCTTGATGGCAACTCACACAGATGACAGATCACAGTTCAGACCAAAAGGCGTGTATGGCGTACACACGCACTTTCACGAAAGGAAAGGCGTGTACATGTTGGAAAACTTAGTTTTGGTCCGTGCTATTTGGTCCATGGTATTTTGATCCATGGTATTGGTCCAAGGCATCTTGTCTGAAGTGTTGAGCCCAGGTATTTGGTCCAAGGTATTGGTTCTAAGTGGTTTTGGTCCATGGTATTGAGTAAAGGCCTAAGACTATAAAAGGAGGATAAGATCATTAGGCAAAGACACTCATGCATTGAATATGTAATGAAGAGAAATATATAGAATACAAGTTATTGGGTTATGGTGTACAGGTGGATTTGAATCAAGGATGAACCTTAGCGCATGATGGGTCAAGATCTTAAGGCTTGAAGTGAAGTATCTTTGTGTGTTTTGATCTTTTATCTGAATAAATAGCGCATGTTGTAGACTATAATATGATGATCTGGGTATAACTGAAGTCTGGAATTGTTGTAAAGATTAAATCATCATTTATAGATATGTACGCAGGTTCACCTTAGAAAAGGTGCGTATACACGCTGGTTTTGCATATCAAAGTAGCGTATACATATTAAATTTGATTTGCAGATCTATACGCAGTTCGCATTAAGAAAAGTGTGTATGCATGCAGGTTTGACACATTGAACTAGCGTATACCTCATAAAATATGCTTTAGCTACTTCTGGTTGCTGCTATAGTGTTCTGGGTTCTAGTTACTGTATTCTGGTTACAACATTCTGAAAAGTGATTGATTGATTCAGTTGTGGTTGGTGTAAAGGAGATTGGTTGATGCAGATGTTTTTGATGTTTGAATGATGTTATTGATGGATCCAGTTTGAAATTTATGAAACTTGCTCCCTAGAAGAAAAGAGAAGGTTGTAGCCTTCTGTAGGCTAGCACCTACGTACTAGTAAACATATCAGCTAGTACAAGAGCTAGTGGGTTATAACTCCCTTCCAGGAAAAGCTGGAGAATGAGAGAAGGTTGTAGCCTTCTACATGTAGAAGCCTACGTATTGGTATTAGACTGCACCAATACAAAAATTGTAAAAAGAAGTTTCTTATTAAAAATAAGATAGAGACGATTGTAGCAGGTGGTTTTCACCCACATTGGGCTTCCACCTTATATCTTGTGTTCATGTGTGTGTAATTGTCTATTCTATTTTACTACATCTGGTTACTAATTATATGGTTATGATGCACTGATTAAAGATCAACATATGAAAAATTAACTGAATCATATGTTTGCAGGATATACGCTAGTTTCCTTAAATACAGTTGCGTATACATGCAAGTTCCATTAACTGAAGTAGCATATATGAATATGAGTATGGAAATGAAATATTATTGACTTACTAATACTGATTCACCCTCCCCCCCGGCAATATTATTTCCATCAATTGGTATCAGAGAAAGTCCTTCGGAAGAAGCTTGATCACTTGAAGGAAGATCTATCATCATTAGTAACTACGAGAGAGAGGGATTCATTAGACCACCAATCTTTGATGGGAGAAACTTCGTTTATTGGAAGGTAAGAACTACAAACTATCTTCAATCTCTTGGAACAAATGTCTGGGAAATCGTGGAAGAAGGATATACATTTCCATCAGCAATTCCTACAGATACGACAGGTAAAAAGCAATATGAAACCAATGCCAAGGCTATCAATACATTATTGTGGAGTCTGTCACAATCAGAATTTGTCAACGTTATGCAGCTTGAAACCACCAAAGAAATATGGGACAAGATCGTTCTAAGCTATGAAGGAGACAATCAGGTAAAACGTGCAAAACTGCAATCTCTCGGAATTTAATATGAAACTCTCAAAATGCACAATGATGAAAGTATTGCTAGTTACTTCTTACGTATAGATGAGATTGTTAAATTCATGAAGAACTTGGGTGAAGAGATAAAAGAAGTTACTTTAGTTGAAAAGGTTTTAAGATCCTTGTCTACTATGTTTGAATCAAAAGTATCTACCATAGAAGAAAAGCAGGATCTTCAGATTATTACTATGACATAACTGCACATAATCTTAACTGCTTTTGAAATGAGAAAAGGAGGTCCATCAGATATGAGAGAAGTCGCATTCAAAGCTTCAGGAAGAGAATAACTCAATGAATCAGGACATATGTCAGAAGGAGAGGGAGAAGCAAACTTTTTCAAGAACCTTCAATGGGGTTCTGGGAGATTTAGAGGTAAACTACCTTTCAAATATTTTTCTTGTGGAAGAGTCGGTCATTACGCTGGAAAATGTACTCATAAAGACAAGCTTGATAAAGGTAAGGAATCAGAAAAATGGAATAGAAAACAAAGTGTAAGTAAGAAGAGCTAGTATACTCATGAAGATAGCGATGGTTTATCAAATAATGATGAAGATGAAAATAATAATGACTATAGACTTCTAATGGCTTTTGAAGATGATGATTTCTTAGATGATTTAGATGAAGATGACCTTTATGAAGAAATATCTAAAATCAAAATATGTTTATAAGAAAATAATATGATTATAGATACTCTGACATTCCAACTTGATGAAAGATAAAAACAAAATGAAAAACTAGAATGTGAAATTGTGGGTCTAAGAAAGGATATTGAGAAAACAAAAGCTCTCAATCTTAGGTTTACTAAAGGATCAGAAACCTTAAATGAAATTATCAAAGTGTAGCATTCTCCTTTGATAAAGATAGGTCTTGGATATACTGAAGAAGCATCCCAAGCACAGAAGCCGTCAACCTCCACTAAAAGCTATCTTGATGTAGCAAAGAGCAGTGAATAGTTTGACAATCGACAACAAAGGCATAAAGCAGATCACTAGGTAAATCAGGCTCAATTTACTTCAAGGATGAACAAAAGCTACAAATCTTAGGTAAATCATACTCAATCTACTTCAAGAATGAATATCAATAGCAACTACAATCACCAGTTCAATAGATTTAATAATCGCAGGAACTTCTTTAATGGCCAATGTTTTTTATGTCATAACTTTAGACACAAAGCTGCTCAATGTGTTTCTTACAAGACCATCATGACTAGAGAAGCATGAAATCAAAGGAATGTGACGAGGATCATGAAACAAACGTACAATAACTTTTCTCTTCTTGAAAATGAAATAGAATGCCCTATCTGCAACAACTTTGGTCATGAAGAATTAGAATGCAGGAGTAGATTTTGGCAAACATCTCAGAAGGAGAAAACTTCATTAGATCCCAAAATATGGAGAAAGAAAGAACCAAAAACAAAAGGATGTGGTATAGCCCTGTATGTAGAAGGACAAGAAAATTAGTGGTACATCAACAGTGGATGCTTGAAACACATGACAGGTGATAAAGAAAAACTTCAGTCATATAATGCCTTAGAAAAGGAAAAGAAGGTCTCATTTGGAAATGACACTCTTGTTGTCATAAAAGGTAAAGGTTTTGTTCTTTTAAAAGAAAAGTTAAAGTTGGGAATGTTATGTATGTTGATGGTCTAAAGCATAACCTGTTGAGTGTCTGTTAAATGTGTGATCAGGGAAATGAAGTAGTATTTCGATCAAATGGATGTGTTGTTCGTGAGATTGATAAAGGAGAAACCGTGATCAAAGGTTTAAGAACTACAAACAACTTATATATACTCAAGGGAGGACAACAACAATGCTATCTAATTAAAAAACATGAACACTAGCTATGGCACAGAAGATTGGGGCATCTAAGTTTCTCTCAAATAAGAAAAGCAAGCAAATTCCAGGCTGTTCATGATCTTCCTGATATCAACATTCTAGAAAATACAATATGAAAATCATGTCAATTTGGTAAGCAAACCAGGTCGCAATTCCCTGAAAAGGAAGGATCAGCTAGTAAGCCTCCTGAACTTGTTCATACTGATTTATGTGGTCCGTCAAGGAAAAAGTCACCTCGTGGAGAGGAATATTTTATATTATTCATTGATGATTTTTCTAGAATGTGTTGGATAGGGATTCTAAAGCATAAATATGAAGCATTTCAAAAATTCAAAGCCTTCAAAGATCTAGTTGAAAATGAATCAGATCACAAAATCAAATGTCACAGATTTGATCAAGGAGGGGAATTTACCTCTGATAAATTCTTTGAATTTTGTGAAGAACATGGAATAAAAAAACATTTCTCCACTACAAGGAATCCTCAACAAAATGGAGTGGTAGAAAGGATGAATAGAACTATTCAAAAAATGGCTCGTGCTATGCTAGATGAGTGTGGAACTCCTGCAACCTTCTGGGGTGAAGCTACATTCATTGCCGTCACTATTCTCAACAAAGCAAATGTTCGGGTAAACAACACTCAAAATCCACATGAACTTTGGTATGGTAAGACTCCTACCATAAAGTACTTCAAAGTTTTTGGAAGCAAATGTTACATCAAAAGGACTGATGAAAAACTTGGAAAGTTTGAACCCAGAGCAGATGAAGGCATTCTCCTTGGTTTCTCTTCTCGAAGTAAAGGATATAAGTGTTATAATAAACGAATTGGGAAAATTATTGAAAGTATTGATGTTGTGGTTGATGAAGCATGCAAAAATCCAAAGTAGGTAAAAACCAAAGATTGTGGAGAAGATGAGGATAATCCTTCCACATCAAATCAGACTAATTTTGAAGAAGAAACCAATGAAGCACCAGAAGAACAGATAACAGCAGAAGAAAAGACTCCATCCAGGTACGTTCAAAAAAATCATCCAGAGACTCAAATTTTGGGACATAAAGAGGCAGGTGTGTAGACAAGAAGAACTATCACATAAGCTTCAAGCTATCTGGCATTTCTTTCCTCCATCGAACCTCAAAATGTAAATGAAGCATGCAAATATGACTGTTGGATCAAGGCCATGAATGAAGAGCTTAAGCAAATTGAAAAGAATAATACTTGGGAATTAGTTCCTAGAACTCATGATAAGAATATCATAGGAACCAAATGGATATTCAAAAACAAGTTGAATGAAAATGGTGAAGTTGATAGAAACAAGGCCATACTTGTTTGTAAAGGATGTGCTCAATAAGAAGGTATAGATTTTGAAGAAACTTTTGCATCTGTTGCTAGACTTGAAGCCATAAGAATGTTCCTTGTTCTTTCTAGTTTTCAGAAATTCAACGTATACCAAATGGATGTAAAATATTCCTTTCTTAATGGGGACTTAGAAGAAGAAGTATATATTGAGCAACCAGACGGATTAATCCTTGGAAATGATCCAAAACTTGTATGCAGACTCAGAAAGGCTCTCTATGGTCTAAAACAAGCTCCAAGGGCTTGGTATTACTGTCTTGACAAATATCTCCATCAATAAGGTTTTTCAAAAAGATCAATTGATAACAATCTATATACAAAGATTGACAATAATAAATTGCTAATACTTGTTGTGTATGTTGATGATATCATTTTTGGTAGCAATGAAGAAGCCATGAGTCAAAACTTTGCTTTGGTAATGCAACAAGAATTTAAAATGTCCCTGCTTGGTGAGCTCACATATTTTCTTGGTCTACAAGTTCAACAAAAGAAAGATGGTATTTTGCTGTCACAAACCAAGTATCTCAAGCAGATCTTGAAAAAATATGGCATGGAAGATTCTAAACTAGTATGTACCCCTATGGTAATAGGATACAGTCTTAGCTCAAATGATGAATCAATAGCAGTACATCAACCAAACTATAGATCCATGATTGGCATTTTTCTCTATCTAACAGGGACCTGGCCAGACATCATGCATCCAGTGGGAATTGTTGGAAGATTCCCAACCAATCCAAAGGAATAACACCTTCAGGCAGTCAAAAGGATTTTCAAATATCTTCAAGGAACACAAAATTTTGGTTTATGGTATCATAGAGATACAGATCTTACACTTCATGCATATATAGATGCAGATTGGGCATGAAGCGTTGATGACAGAAAAAGCACTAGTGGTGGGGCATTCTATATGGGTTCCAGATTAGTATCTTGGTTCAGTAAGAAGCAAAGTTCAATTGCATTGCCCAGAGAGACATTTGAATACCTTAGATAGAAGCTGGGAGTAGTTGATGCATCATCTTGCGGTTAAAACTTATCTATTTCAGAGAAAAGTGGTTATACACAAGTTCCATGAAGTGTATCCGCGCACATACGTCAGTTTTTTTGGATACAGTCGTGTATATGTTGGTTTTAAGGAAAAACAATGGGCCAGACTCAGGATGAAAGGAGTCTGATATGAATCTGACAGTGATCATCTAGCATAGGGGGAGCATATACTTCTAATAATGCATTGTTGGCATTATATTAGAAGATCTTGGTACAAATTCACAGTTGTTTGTTTGTTTTTTTGTTTTTTGTTTCTTTTTTTTCAAGTGGAACATGTTCAGGTGGAGATCATGGTTGCTGGTCTGGATGGTGATCGACATATGCTGCTGATGATAGTTGCTAATAACTATCATGGTCTTGTTTCAGATATTTAGTCTCTATGTCATGTATATCTTTCAATGTCAAGGTCATGAAACAACCTATTTTGTTTCACCACTATGCATGGGATGGATGATGTAATGTTCTTGTTTTGACATGTATAAACATTTGGTATATCCCCACTTGGTTGGGAGACGGATGCATGTATGAGTCATTGGTGATAAGAAGGTCACTTATGTATGTATAGAGTCATATTCTTCTTTTAGAACATCTTTTTGTAGACTTTGCTTATATTCAGGGGGAGCATGGACATGAGAATGGAGCTCAATCAACACATTTCATCATATTAGAGAATTCAACATCTACTCAGGGGGAGCATAACCCTTTGCCCTTGATGACAAGGGGGAGAGTGACTTGGGGTTTCCATCAAGTCCAAAGGGGGATATTGTTGGCTTTACGACGTAGATTTGGCACTATGACATAGGTGTTGTCCTTGATGGAAACTCACTCAGATGACAGATCATATTTCATACTCACAAAATGAAGAAAGAGAGGTATACGTAGGTTCCTCATTGACCAAACCGTGTGTACATGCGAGTTTGCAGACCAAAAGGAGCGTATGGCGTACACATGCACTTTCATAGAAGGAAATGTGCGTACATGCTGGAAAACTTATTTTTAGTCCATGTTATTTGGTCCATGGTGTTTTGATCCAGGGTATTGGTCCAAGGTATCTTGTCCGAAATGTTGAGCCCAGGTATTTGGTCCAAGCTATTGGTTCTAAGTGGTTTTGGTCCATGGTATTGAGTAAGGCCTAATACTATAAAAGGAGGAGAAGATCATTAGACAAAGGCACTCATGCATTGAATATCTAATGAAGAACAAGATCTAGAATACAAGTTATTGGGTTATGGTGCACAGGTGGATCTGAATCAAGAATGAACCTTAGCGCATGATGGGTTAAGATCTTAAGGCTTGAAGTGAAGTAGCTTTGTGTGTTTTGATCTTTTATCTGAATAACCGGTGCATGTTGTAGACTATAAATATGATGATATGGGTATAACTAAAGTTTGGAATTGTTGTAAAGATTAAATAATCATTTATAGACCTGTATGCAAGTTCACCTTAGAAAAGGCACGTATACAAGCTAGTTATGCATATCAAAGCAACGTATACATCTTAAATTTGATTTGTAGATCTGTAGGCTGGTTCACCTTAAGAAAAGTGCGGATGCACGTAGGTTTGACACATTGAAGTAGTGTATACCTCATAAAATATGCTTTAGCTACTTCTAGTTGCTATTACAGTGTTCTGGGTTTTGGTTACTGTATTCTTGCTACAACATTCTGAAAAGTGATTGATTGATTCAATTGTGGTTGGTGCAAAGGAGTTTGGTTGATGCAGATGTATTTGATGTTTGAATGATGTTATTGATGGATCGAGTCTGAAAATTTATGAAAGGTGGTCCCTGGAAGAAAAGAGAAGGTTGTAGCCTTCTGTAGGCCAGCACCTACTACTAGTAAACATATAAGCTAGTACAAGAGCTAGTCAGTTCTAGCTCCCTTCCATGAAAAGCTGGAGAACGAGAGAAGGTTGTAGCCTTCTGCGGGTAGAAGCTTGCATACTGGTATAAGACTGCACTAGTACAGAAATTCTAAAAAGAAGCTTCTTATTAAAAAGAAGATAGAGATGATTGCAGCAGGTGGTTTTCACCCACATTGGGTTTCCACCTTATATCTTGTGTTCATGTGTGTGTAATTTTCTGTTTTGTTTTACTGCACCTGGTTACTGATTATATGGTTCTGAGGCACTGAGTAAAGATCAACATATGAAAAGTTAACTGAATCATAAGTTTGCAGGATATACGCTAGTTGCCTTAAATACAGTTGCGTATACACACAAGTTCCATTAATTGAAGTAGCGTATATGAATCTGAGTATGGAAATGAAATATTATTGACTTGCTAATACTGATTCACCTCCCCCTCTCAGTATTATTTAGCTTTGCGTGGAAGTTGCCTCTTCAATGCAATTTGCTGAATGTCATGCTGTCCCCTGCCTCTTTTGAAAAACTGTATCTTCTATCAACTCTACCTGAGCATCTGGTGCCAAATACTCCACAGAAGGTAGGACTTGTTCCTCTTCCTAATCTAGCAAGGAAGGCTCATAAAGTTTCAAATTCTCTACATTCACAACTGAGTAAATGTACATATATGGTGGTAAAATGAGTAGATTGTTGGCATTGTGATGCAGATTTGGCACTATGACACAGGTGTTGTCCTTGATGGCAACTCACTTAGATGACAGAACATAGTTCAGACTCATAGAATGAAGAAAGAGAGGTATGTGCAAGTTCCTCATTGACCAAGCCATGTGTACACATGGGTTCGTAGACCAAAAGGCGTGTATGGCGTACATACACACTTTCACGAAAGGAAAGGCGCGTACATGTTGGAAAAACTAGTTTTGGTCTGTGGTATTTGGCCCATGGTATTTTGATCCATGGCATTGGTCCAAGGTATCTTGTTCGAAGTGTTGACCCCAGGTATTTGGTCCAAGGTATTGATTCTAAGTGGTTTTGGTCCATGGTATTGAGTAAGGCCTAAGACTATAAAAGGAGGAGAAGATCATTAGGAAAAGGCACTCATGCATTGAATATCTAATGAAGAGAAATATCTAGAATATAGGTTATTCGGTTATGGTGCACAGGTGGATCTGAATCAAGGATGAACCTTAGCGCATGATGGGTCAAGATCATAAGGCTTGAAGTGAAGTATCTTTGTGTGTTTTGATCTTTTATCTGAATAACTGGAGCATGTTGTAGACTATAAATATGATGATCTAGGTATAACTGAAGTCTGGAATTATTGTAAAGATTAAATCATCATTTATAGATCTGTACGCAGGTTCACCTAAGAAAAGCCATGTATACATGCTGGTTCTGCATATCAAAGCAGTGTATACATCTTAAATTTGATTTGCAAATCTGTACGTAGGTTCGCCTTAAGAAAAGTGCGTATGCACACAGGTTTGACACATTGAAGTAGTGTATACCTCATAAAATATTCTTTAGCTACTTTTGGTTGCTGTTACAGTGTTCTGGGTTCTGGCTATTGTTTCTGGTTAATGTATTCTGGTTACAATATTCTGAAAAGTGATTGATTGATTCAGTTGTGGTTGGTGTAAAGGAGATTGGTTGATGCAGATGTATTTGATGTTTGAATGATGTTATTGATGGATCAAGTCTGAAAATTTATGAAAAGTGTTCCCTGGAAGAAAAGAGAAGGTTGTAGCCTTCTATAGGCCAGCACCTACATACTAGTAAACATATCAGCTAGTACACGAGCTAGGGGGTTGTAGTTCCCTTCCAGGAAAAGCTATAGAATGAGAGAATGTTGTAGCCTTCTGTAGGTAGAATCCTGCATACTGGTATAAGACTACACTAGTACAAAAATTGTAAAAATAAGTTTATTATTAAAAAGAAGATAGAGATGATTGTAGTAGGTGGTTTTCTCCCATATTGGGTTTCCACCTTATATCTTGTGTTCATGTGTGTGTAATTGTCTATTCTAGTTTACTGCACCTGGTTACTGATTATATGGTTATGATGCACTGATTAAAGATCAACATATGAAAAATTAACTGAATCATAAGTTTGCAGGATATACGCTAGTTGCCTTAAATACAGTTGCATATACATGCAAGTTCCATTAATTGAAGTAGCCTATATGAATCTGAGTATGGATATGAAATATTATTCACTTGCTAATACTGATTCAACCCCCCACCCTCTAAGTATTATTTAGCTTTTCCTAGAAGTTGCCCCTTCAATGCAATCTGCCAAAGGTCATGTTGCTCCTGCCCCTTCTGAAAAACTGTATTTTTTTTATCAAATCTACCTGAGCATCTGGTGCCAAATCCTCCACAAAAGATAGGACTTGTTCCTCTTCCTGATCTAGCACGGAAGGCTCATAATGTTTCAAATTCTTCACATTCACAACTGAGTAAATGTACATATATGGTGGTAAAATGAGTAGATTGTTGGCATTATGATGCAGATTTGGCACTATGACATAGGCGTTGTCCTTGATGGAAACTCACTCAGATGACAGATCATAGTTCAGACTCAGAGAAGGAAGAAAGAGTGGTATACGCAGGTTCCTCATTGACCAAGCCACATGTACACGAGGGTTCGTAGACCAAAAGTCGTGTATGGCGTACACATGCACTTTCACGGAAGGAAAGGTGCGTACATGTTGGAAAACTTAGTTTTGGTCTGTGGTATTTGGTCCATGGCATTTTGATCCATGGTATGGGTCCAAGGTATCTTGTCAGAAGTGTTGACCCCAGGTATTTGGTCCAAGGTATTGGTTCTAAGTGGTTTTGGTCCATGGTATTGAGTAAGGCCTAAGACTATAAAAGGAGGAGAAGATCATTAGGCAAAGGCACTCATGCATTGAATATCTAATGAAGAGAAAGATCTAGAATATAGGTTATTGGGTTATGGTGCACAGGTGGACTTGAATCAAGGATGAACCTTAGCACATGATGGGTCAAGATCTTAAGGCTTGAAGTGAAATATCTTTGTATGTTTTGATCTTTTATCTAAATAACTCGCGCATGTTGTAGATTATAAATATGATGATCTGGGTATAACTGAATTCTGGAATTGTTGTAAAGATTAAATCATCATTTATATATCTGTACACAGGTTCACCTAAGAAAAGGTGCGTATACACGCTGGCTCTGCATATCAAAGCATAATATACATCTTAAATTTGATTTGCATATCTGTACGCAGGTTCGCCTTAAGAAAAGTGCGTATGCACACAGGTTTGACACATTGAAGTAGCGTATACCTCATAAAATATGCTTTAGCTACTTCTGGTTGCTGTTACAGTGTTTGGGTTCTGGTTACTATTTTTGCTTACTTTATTCTGGTTACAACATTTTGAAAAGTGATTGATTGATTCAGTTGTGGTTGGTGCAAAGGAGATTGGTTGATGCAGATGTATTTGATTCTTGAATGATGTTATTGATGGATCCAGTCTGAAAATTTATGAAACGTGGTCCCTGGAAGAAAAGAGAAGGTTGTAGCCTTCTGTAGGCCAGCACCTACGTACTAGTAAACATATTAGCTAGTACAAGAGCTAGGGGGTTGTAGCTCCCTTCTAGGAAAAGCTGGAGAATGAGAGAAGGTTGTAGCCTTCTTCAGGTAGAAGCTTGTGTACTGGTATAAGATTGCACCAGTACACAAATTGTAAGAAGAAGTTTCTTATTAAAAAAATATAGAGACGATTGCAGGAGGTGGTTTTCACCCATATTGGGTTTCCACCTTATATCTTGTGTTCATGTGTGTGTAATTGTCTGTTCTATTTTACTGCACCTAGTTACTGATTATATGGTTTTGAGGCACTGATTAAAGATCAACATATGAAAAATTAACTGAATCATAAGTTTGCAGGATATACGCTAGTTGCCTTAAATACAGTTGCGTATACACGCAAGTTCCATTAACTGAAGTAGCGTATATGAATATGAGTATGGAAATGAAATATTATTGACTTGCTAATACTGATTCACCCTCCCCCCCGACAGTATTATTTCCATCAATTGGTATTAGAGCAAGTCCTTCAGAAGAAGATTGATCACTTGAAGGAAGATCTATCATCATTAGTAACTAGGAGAGAGAGGGATCCATTAGACCACCAATCTTTGATGGGAGCAACTTCGTTTATTGGAAGGTAAGAACTATAGCCTATCTTCAATCTCTTGGAATAGATGTCTGGGAAATTGTGGAAGGAGGATATATATTTCCATCAACAATTCCTACAGATATGGCAGGTAAAAAGCAATATGAAACCAATGCCAAGGCTGTCAATACATTATTGGGGAGTCTATCACAATCAGAATTTGTCAAAGTTATGAAACTCAAAACCACCAGAGAAATATGGGACAAGATCATTCTAAGCTATGAAGGAGACAATCAGGTAAAACGTGCAAAACTGCAATCTCTCAGAATTCAATATGAAACTCTCAAAATGCACAATGATGAAAGTATTGCTAGTTACTTCTTATGTATAGATGAGATTGTTAATTGCATGAAGAACTTGGGTGAAGAGATAAAACAAGTTAATTTAGTTAAAAAGGTTTTAAGATCCTTGTCTACTAAGTTTGAATCAAAAGTATCTAACATAGAAGAAAAGCAGGATCTTCAGACTATTACTATGACACAACTGCACGAAATATTAACTTCTTTTGAAATGAGAAAAAGAGGTCCATCTGATATGAGAGAAGATGCATTCAAAGCTTCATGAAGAGAAGAACCTAATGAATCAGGACACATGTCAGAAGGAGGGGGAGAAACAAACTTTGACAAGAACCTTCAACGGGGTTCCGGGAGATTTAGAGGTAAACTACCTTTCAAATGTTTTGCTTGTGGAAGAGTCAGTCATTATGTTGCCAAATGTCCCCATAAAGATAAGCTTGATAAAGGTAAGGAATCAGAAAAATGGAATAGAAAACAAAGTGTAAGTAAGAAGAGCTACTTTACTCATGAAGATGGTGATGGTTTATCAAATAGTGATGAAGATGAAAATAATAATGACTATAGACTTCTAATGGATTTTGAAGATGATGATTTCTTGGATGCTTTAGATGAAGATGACCTTTATGAAGAAATATCTAAACTCAAAATATGTTTAGAAGAAAAGAATATGATTATAGATACTTTGACAGTCCAACTTGCTGAAAGAGAAAAACACAATGAAAAACTAGAATGTGAAATTGTGGGTCTAAGAAAGGATATTGAGAAAACAAAATCTCTCAATGTTAGATTTACTAAAGGATCAAAAACCTTAAATGAAATTATCAAAGTGAAATGTTCTCCTCTAATAAATATAGGTCTTGGATATAATGAAGAAGCATCCCAAGCACAGAAGCCATCAACCTCCACTAAAAGCTATCTTGATGCAGCAAAGAGCAGTGAACAGTTTGACAATCGACAGCAAAGGCATAAAGCAGATCACCAGGTAAATCAGGCTCAATTTACTTCAAGGATGAACAAAAGGTACAAATCTCAGGTAAATCATACTCAATATGCTTCAATAATGAATATCAATAGAAACTACAATCACCATGTCAGTAGATTCGATAATCATAGGAACTTCTTTAATGGCCAATGTTTTTTATGTCATAACTTTGGACACAAAGATGCTCAATGTGTTGCTTACAAAACCATCATGACTAGAGAAGCACGGAATCAAAGGAATGTGATGGGGATCATGATATGGACCTACAATAACTTTTCTCTTCTTGAAAATTAAATAGAATGCCCTATCTGCAACAAATTTGGTCATGAAGAATCTAAATGCAGGAGTAAATTTCAACAAACATCTCAGAAGGAGCAAACTTCATTAAATCCCAAAATATGGAGAAAGAAAGAACCAGAAACATAAAGATGTGGTATATCCCTGTATGCAGAAGGACAAGAAAATTAGTGGTACATTGATAATGGATGCTCGAAACACATGACAGGTGATAAAGAAAAACTTCAGTCATATAATGCCGTAGAAAAGGAGAAGAAGGTCTCATTTGGAAATGACACTCCTGCCATCATAAAAGGTAAAGGTTCTATTCTTTTAAAAGAAAAAGTTAAATTTGGGAATGTTATGTATGTTGATGGTCTAAGGCATAACCTATTGAGTCTCTGTCAAATGTGTGATCAAGGAAATGAAGTAGTATTTCGATCAAATGTATGTGTTGTTCGTGAGCTTGATATAGGAGAACCGTGATCAAAGTTATAAGAACTCCAAATAGCTTATATATACTCAAGGGAAGACAACAAAAGTGCTATCTAAGCAAAAATGATGAACACTGGCTATGGCACAGAAGATTGGGGCATCTAGGCTTCTCTCAAATAAGAAAATCAAGCAAATTCCAGGCTGTTCGTGATCTTCCTGATATCAGTATTCTAGAAAATCCAATATGCAAATCATGTCAATTTGGTAAGCAAACCAGGTCGCAATTCCCTGAGAAGGAAGGATCAACTAGTAAGCCTCTTGAACTTGTTCATACTGATTTATGTGGTCCATCATGGGAAAAGTCAACTCGTGGAGAGGAATATTTTATATTGTTCATTGATGATTTTTCTAGAATGTGTTGGATAGGGCTTCTAAAGCATAAAGATGAAGCATTTGAAAAATTCAAAGCCTTCAAATCCCTGGTTGAAAATGAATCAGATCGCAAAATCAAATGTCTCACATCTGATCAAGGAGGGGAATTCATCTCAGATGAATTCTTTGACTTTTGTGAAGAACATGGAATAAAAAGACATTTCTCCACTGTAAGGACTTCTCAGCAAAATGGAGTGGTAGAATGGATGAATAGAACTGTAATATCTTCCCTCACTCTTCCTAGCGGCCCATATGAAAAATACAAAGGTGAAGGTGGAAAATATCCAAAACAAGTCTCAAATAGGGATATCCCTAAAGAAGTGTGGATTTATCTATTATAAGATTTTTGTATATATACCAAATTTTATCCCATGTCTTTGGATGCTTCTAGTTGTATCCCCTCAGAAGCTGCACAAAGGTCCTGTTGACTACTTTTATATGCGCATATTTCTATGGATGGAATATTGTAGATATCTTCAGCTTTGTGTCCATCTTCTCCCGTAATGTAGTCCAGAATGCATTAAGAAATCTTGTGTCCTTGTATGAAATTATGCTCCTTGATATCCTAAAGTGCACCTAGACCTGTTCAAACAACAGGTTTATTGCTTCTTGTCCACTGATGGTATTTTTACAGGGCATTAGAATACACATCTTGCTAAACATGTCAACTACCACGAACAAGTAGTCATGTCCCTTCCTAGTTGTCGATAAACCTCCCACAAAGTCCATGGCAATTCTTTCCCAAGGACCCTGTTTCCTATTACTAAGATTTCTAGTACAATAAAGCATGCATCGTCTTATGAACCTAGCTACCTGCTCTTTCATCTTCCGCTCTTGCATCTTGGGCCAATACACATACCTATGCAAGTTAGCCACGGTCTTCCCTAAACCAAAGTTCCTCATAAACTTGGAGGTGTGAGCATCTCTAGTTAGTTGCAAATGCTGACCTTTAGGAACACATAACTTATATAGCCTATAGAGTAACCCATCCTAGAGATGGTAGTCAATGGTGCTATCAGCATTGTGAACATGACTCTGACTCTACAACTGCTAATACACCTCCTTGAAGTCGTCATCTTCTAAATATGCCTCTCTGTATGCATCATGGGTGAATGGATCCATGTGCATAAGAGTGCCAAAAGCTATAAATTTTGATTTGGGTGGCCTTGAAAGCATATCAACCAAATTTTTTGTGATGCCCTTCTTCTACTTGATCACCAAATGAAATTGCTGTAAAAAACCCATCCACTTGTAATGCCTGGTTTGCAGTAGCTTACTCGGGGCCTGCAAGTCTATAACAACTAGTTATCTATGTGGATTTCTATCTCCTTTCCCATCATATAGTGCTTCCACTTCTTCACATCTTGCACCATGGCATATAGCTCATTGTCTTAGGTAGGGTAGTTAAGGACCACCCCATTAAATACTATAGAATGGTAGCATACAAGCCTTCCTCCCTGCATAAAGACAACTCTCATAACATTCCCACTCGCATCTATATCCACTTCAAAGGGCCACTGTAAGTTTGCTAATTCCAGAACTGGTGCTTGACTAATATTCTTCATTAACTCTTCGAAATCCCTCCACTAACCTTTTCCCCATTGGAAACTCCTGCCACTTGATTTTATGGCATGGAGCGGTGCTGCTACTGCTAAAACCGAGGCTATAAACTTCCTCAGGTATTATGTTGCCCTAATGAAACTCCTGACCTTAGAAACAATAGTAGGCACTAACCATTTCATGATGGCATCCACCTTGGAAGGATCTATCTTCAGTTATCATCCATCGATCACATACTCTAGATACACCAAAGACTTCTACGAAAACTCGCACTTATTGATATTTGCTAGCAGTTGGTGCTTCTTCAATGTTTCCAACACCTGCATCAAATGTGACATAGGCTCCTCCCAGGTAGCACTATATAACAATATATCATACAAATAAACAATAACAAATGAATCTATAGAAGGGTGCAATACATCATTCATTAATATCATAAATGTAGCTTGTGCATTACATAGGCCAAATGACATAACTAACCACTCATACAAACCTTTCTTAGTTTTGAAGGTGGTCTTCCATGTATATTCTTCTTTGACTTGAAATTGGTGATATCCAGACTTCAAGTCCATCTTGGTGAAGTACTTTTCTTACTGCAACTGATCTAGCAGATCTTCTATCCTGGGCAGGATGCATCTATTCTTGAGCAAGATCTTGTTTAATGCCCTGTAATCTATACACATTCACAAAGTCCCATCCTTCTTCGACACATGATGATGGGTGACCCGCAAGGTGATGTAATCATTTGAATGACACCCCGTTACAGCAACCGATGCAACTGTTTCTTCACCTCACTTTCTTCTATAATAGACTGCCTGTACAACCCAATATTTGGTAACAGGGAGTTTGGAAATAGATCGATCTCATGCTCCACTTCTCTCCTAAGTGGTAACCCTTTAGGATTTGAGAACACATCCTTGTATGCATGTAATGATTCCTCCAATTGTTGTTTTTTTTTCTTAGTACACTCCTCTAGGGACACCTTGCCTCTTAATGACTCCTCTTCAGACTGACTTTCTCTTAAAAACAATAAAACATACTTCTTGCTGGAACTTAATTTCTTTGCTTTGTTGGCACTTACGAGTGAAATTTTTGAATTTACTTTGTGCACGTTGATGATGCACGATTTTTCATCTTTTATGAGATGGTACTGGTTGTCTCTCCTCATGAATATTTCATTGCGCATGTACATGTATGGAATCCCAAACACGAATCCACATACATCAAGGCTAACCACGTCTAGATCCACTTCATCAATAAAATCAACACTGATATCAAATATAATTTTATATTGTTTTGTTACCTTCATCTCTACATCCTTATGTACCCATCCCAATGGATATGGGTTTGGATGGTCACGAACTTCCAACCCCAACTTGTTGACCAACTTTGCTACAATGAGATTCACCTGCGATCCTGAGTCAAATAGAACATAAATCTTTGTTTCTTGACCTGTATCTTTATATGGAAGAGTTTGGTCATTTCTTTCTCTTCCTGTTGTCTAAGGCTACTCTGATTCACCTCCTTCTGCACTTACATACAAACGATCTTCTCATCCAAGTTCGAGATTCTTTCAACTTGGTTGCTCGAATCAATGGCCATAAGATTCTTCTTCTTATTATCTTTCTTCTTGTTCTTTGGGTTTAGATATGGATGCAACTTCTAGCACTTTTCCTCTATATGGCCATCGATGTTGCAGTGGTTGCTAGGATCTTTGCACTGGTGTGCTGTGGCTTCTGTATTCTTATATTTCCCCCTTTTTTCTTCTTCTTCCCCTCCTTAGAAGCTTCACGTTTCTCCTTTTGCTTTGATCCACTTGATTGCGCTCTTTTCATGCCTATCTTCTCCAAGTACTGTGCTTGTGCACAAGCCTTGTCCACGGATTTGGGCTTGAACAACATCACTTTATCACACAGATGACAGTGAAAACACCCAAAATACTTGAGGAATACATCTGGGTTCTTTGAAGAGATATCCAACATTATAGCCATATTTTTGAATTATGTGGTGTACTCCTACATGCATTGACCAAGATTTTGCCTGAAGTAATGCCACTAGATCCACTGGTCCTCCACATACCCATTGGGATGAAACTTTGACTTAATGAGGGTTTTTAAATCCTCCCACTTATTCACTAGAGGTTCTCCCTCCAACCTTAAGGTTTCCATGTGGCTCTCCCACCAAGTCAGTGCATGGCCCTCTAATTTCCGCTGCACGAATGAGATCTTTTACCCTTCCTCGATTTGATGGATGCTAAAATAAACATCTATTTGTTGCAACCAATGGTTCAACTTTAGAGCATTGATCTTTCTATGGTATGGTTTGATATCAAATTTTGCTTCCATTTTGAAAAGGGATTGATTCACGACACTCAAACTAGGTTGATATTTTCTGGGTTATTTCTTCGCCAGGTTCTGCGTGTCTTCAAGATCTCCCAATCCCCCTTCTGATTTTTCCTGCACAATCAAACCCCCATCTTATCCAAATATCCCCAGCTTATTCCTTAGGGCCACCATGAGGAGGTTTATATTACGGTTTATATCTACAACTTGTTGTTCAAGACGCAAAAACCTCACCTCTGTAGGATCACGAGGTTCATTTACAAATTCATCAGCCCATGATTTGGGTTTTACGATTTTCAACCTCGACAATCTAGATCCCTGTAATATCCACAAAATACCCAAAGAAACCTGCTCTGATACCAAATTATCCATGAAATTTTGTGGATATTCTGTTGGACAGTTTGTCACAATAGATTTGATAATATTATATTTAAAATCTAAGATTCTACCCTATTACCAGGACCCTACAACCTCTCCTTGTTCAACTATAACTGTACTCTGCCTCCCACCTTGAGTGACTTCTCTGTTATGTGTTGATCATGCCTGGCCTTATACTTCTCCTGTGACTTCTGCAATTTCTTGTACCTGTAGATAGATCTACCTGATCTTCTCTATAAATGTTTGAGCCCTCAAAGAATCTCCTATTAGATATTCCCTCACTTCTCCTTGCTTCCCATGTGAAATATCCAAAGGTGAAGGTTGAAAATATCCGAAACAAGTCTCAAAAGGGGATTTTCCTGTAGAAGTGCGGACTGCTTTGTTATAATAATGTTGTATATATACCATATTTTCATCCCAGGTCTTCAAATGCTTTTAGTTGTATCCCCTCAGAAGCTAAACCAAGTCCTTATGACTACTTCTGTCTGCCCATCTGTATATGGATGGAATACTATAGATCTCTTCAAATTTGTGTCCATCTTCCCCATAATGTAGTCCAGAATGTACTAAAAAATCTTGTGTCCCTATGTGAAATGATGCTCCTTAGCATCCCAAAGTGCACCGAGACTTGTCCAAAGAACAAGTTTGCTACTTCTTGTCTGTTGATTGTTTTTTTATAAGGCATTAGAACACACATCTTTATGAACCTATCAATTACCACGAAAAGGTAGTCATGTCCCTTCCTGCTTGTCGATAAACCTCCCACAAAGTCCATGAAAATGTTTTCCCAAGGATGAGTAGGTATAGGTAAGGGATGATATAGACCTTGTTTCATGTTGCTAGACCTGCTGGTACGACAAAGCATGCGTCCTCTTATGAACCTAGCTACTTGCTCTTGCATCTTGGGCTAATAGACTTACCTCTACATGTTAGCCACGGTCTTCCCTACACCAAAGTTCCCAACAAACTTGGAGTTTTGAGCCTCTCTAATTAGCTACAAATGCTCACCTTTAGGAGCACATATCTTATCCAACCTATAGAGTAACCCATCCTAGCGATGATAGCGAACGATGGTTTCACCTTCATGCACATGAATATGAGTCTGCAACTGTTGATACACCTCCTTGAAGTCCTCATATTCTAAATATTCCTCTTTGTATGCATCATGGGTGAATGGCTCCATGTGCATGAGCCCCCAAAGCTAAATTTTTTGATGTGGGTGGCCTTGAAAGCATATTGACTAACTTATTTGTGCTACCCTTCTTATACTTGATCACTAAACGAAACTGCTGTAAAAATCCAATCCACTTGTAATGCCTAGTCTTCTGTAGCTTACTCTGGGCATACAAGTACAATAACTACTAGTGATATGTGTGGATTACTATTTCCTTTCCCATCATATAGTGCTTCCAATTCCTCACAGCTTGCACCATGGCATAAAGCTCATTGTCGTAGGTAGGGTAGTTAAGGACTGCCCGATGAAATACTTTGAAATGATAGAATATGAGCCTTCATCCCTGCATCAAGACAACTCCCATAACATACTCATTTTCATTTGTCTCCACTTCAAAGGGCCACTGCAAGTTTGGTAATTCCAAAACTGGTGCTTGACTAATCTTCTTCTTTAAGTCCTTCAAAGCCCTCTTCTGACCTTTTCCCCACTAGAAACTCTTTCCACTTGCTGTTATGGCATCGATAGGTGTTGCTATCACTGAAAATGAGGCTATGAAATTCCTCAGGAATTATTCTGCCCCAATGAAACTCCTGACCTCAGAAAAATTAATAGGCACTGACCATTTCAGGATGACCTCCATCTTGGAAGGATCTATCTTTAGTTCTCCTCCACCGATCACATACCCCAGATACACCAAAGGTTGTTGCACAAACTCCACTTCTTGATATTTGCTAGTAGTTGGTGCTTCTTCAATGTTTCCAACACTTGCATCAAATTTGACATATGCTCCTCCCAGGTAGCACTATATACCAGTATATCATCCAAATAAACAATAAAAAATGAATATATAAAAGAGCATAGTACATCATTCATTAATGTCATAAATGTAGCTGGTGTATTACATAAGCCAAATGGCATAACTAACCACTCATACAAACCTTTCCTGGTTTTGAAGGTGATCTTCCATGTATCTTCTTATTTAACTCAAACTTGGTGATATCCAAACTTCAAGTCCAGCTTGGTGAAGTACTTTTCTTGTTGCAACTAATCTAGTAGATCGTCTATCCTGGGTAGGGATATCTGTTCTTGAGTGTGAAAGTGTTCAATGCCCTGTAATATATACACATTCGCCAAGTACCATCCTTCTTCAACACAATGATGATGGGTGACCCACAACATGATGTACTTGGTCGAATGAGACCCTGTTCCAACAACTACTGCAACTGTTTCTTTGCCTCACTTGCTTTTGTAACAGGATGCATTACAACCCAATATTTGGCAATGGGGAGTCTATAAATATTTGGATCTCATGCTCCACTTCTCTCTTAGGTGGAAACCCTTTAGGCTCTTAGGACACATCCTTGTATGCCTATAACAACCCCTCCAATTGTTGTTTCTATTTCTTACTACACCCCTCCATGGATGCCTTGCCTCTTATTGAATCCTCTTCAGACTAAGTTTCTCTTAAAATGAATAAAACATACTGCTTGTTGGAGCTTATCAAATTCTTGGCTTGGTTGGCACTTACTAGTGAAATTTTAGACTCCCCTTTGTGTGCATTGATGATGAATGATTTTACTTCCTTGATGAGTCGGTACTAGTTGACTCTCCTCATGAATATTGCATTACGCATGTACATGTGTGGACTCCCAAACATGACTCCACATACATCAAGGGGAACCACATATGGATCTACTTCATCAAAATCAACACTGATAGAAAATCTAAGTTTACACTATTTTGTTACCTTCAAATCTACATCCTTATTACCGATCCCAATGGATATGGGTTTGGATGATCACAAACTTCCAACTGCAACTTATTTACTAGCTCTGCTGCAATGTGATTTGTCTGCGATCTTGAGTCAAATAGAGCATCAATCTTTGTCTTATTGACCTATATCTTTATATGGAAGAGTTTGGCGATTTCTTTCTCTTCCTATTACTGAAGGCTACTTAGATTCACCTCATTCTGTACTCACGTACAAATGATCTTCTCATCCACGCCTGAGCTGTTTCAACTTGGTTGCTCGAATCAATTGCCATGAAATTCTTCTTCTTATTATATTTCTTTTTGTTCTTCGAGTTTAGCTCTAGATACAAATTCCAACACTTTTCCCATGTACGACCATCGATGTTACAGTGGTTGCTAGTATATTTTCATTAGTGCACTGTGGCTGTCATATCGTTATCTTTACCCCTTTCTACTTCTTTCTTCCCCTCCTTAAAAGCTTCATGTTGCTCCTTTGCTTCGATCCACTTGATTGTGTTCTCTTCAGACCTATGTTATATAGGTACTTTGCCTGTACACAAGACTCATCCACCTATTTGGGCTTGAACAAAATCACTTACTCACGCAGATGGCAGTGTAGACCCCCCAAATACTTGAGGAGTACATCTCGGTTATTTGGAGAGATACCCACCATTATAGCCATATTTATGAATTCTCTGGTGTACTCCTACATGCTTTGGCCCAATTTTTTCTTGAAGTAATGCCATTGGATCCACTGGTCCTCCACATACCCATTGGGATAAAAATGTGACTTAATGAGGGTTTTTAAATCCTCCCACTTCGTCACTGGAGGTTCTCCCTCCAACCTCAGTGTTTCCGTGTGGCTCTCCCACCAAGTCAGTGCATGGATCTCTAATTTTAGCTGCATGAATGAGATCTTTTTCCCTTCCTTGATCTAATAGATGTTGAAATAAACTTCCATTTGTTGCAACCGGTGGTTCAACTTCAGAGCGTCAATCTCTCCATGGTATGAATTGATATCGAATTTCGCTTCCATTTTGAATAGGGATTGATTCACGACACTTGAACTAGGTTGATCTTTTATGGGTTCTTTCTTCGGTTGGTTCCATGTGTCTTCTCAATCTCCCAATCCCCCTTCATATTTATCCTCTATATTCGAACTTGCGTCTTCTCCAAATATCCCCAACATATTTCTTAGGTCAACCACGAGGAGGCTTATATTGTGGTTTATATCCGTGACTTGTTGTTCGAGCCATGAAAACCTCACCTCTATAGGATCACAAGGTTCGTTTATAGATTCGTCACCCATGATTAGGGTTTTACGATTTTTGGCCTCGCCGACCTAGATCCCTACAATTTCCACAAAATACCCAAAGAAACATGCTATGATACCAAATGATCCGTAAACTTCTGTGGATATTACACTAGACAGTTTGTCACAACAAATATGATAATATTGTATATAAAATCTAAGATTCTACACTAATATAGTTTATTAAGCCTTGCGACCGTGGATTTAACTCTAATTAGTGCATGCATATGAATGGAAATTATACATAAAAGTTGAGAACAAAAAAATAAGATCACACACATAAGATACAATATATTTCACTCTCTTTCTCTACCTGGAAATATGGGTGTAGATACAAAGAAGTAATACCTATGGTCTGTGGGCTACTGCAGTGCACAAATCCTCTCTATGTGCTCTACCATCTATCTCTCCTGGCTATGTTTGCTCAACTATGGAACAAAATTCTCTTGAAAGAATGGAATGCCTCTTCCTCCTAGTGGCCTGGTTATAACACAACTTGATAGCCTACTAGGCGTTAAGTCTGACTACATAAAATCTTAACTAGAGTTACAAAATAGACTCTTCTAAAGTCTTTTACATCACAAACATGTGGCTAGCCCCTTTTCCATAAATAATGGGGGTCGATGCGACATCCTCCCCAACTATAGGTGTGAAAACAAGAAGGTCAACTTCTCAGTAGCATAAATTTTACATACAAACTCCGATTGATGCACTTGTTGCATCGTAGGAAAGGTGATACACTAAAGCGAAAAATTTTTACCCCAAAAAAACATCGTTTGATGCCTCAAAATGCTCCTAGAATTTTTCAGACCCCGTTTTGCCAAACTGGGTCCCGTTGATAAAAATGGTCTCTTGAGTTTATTCTTCCACTTTTTCCACTCCAAATGCATCAATATCGATGAAAAACAATATAATGACCCAATTCAGATCACCAAGTGTCATATTTTGTTAAGGTAAGTGTTTCTCTTTACAAAATGGAGTCACACACTTTTAGGAAGCATCTTCAGTGCTTTCTATTGCAATAATTGATTCTATCTATCATAGGGACATGCATTGGACTCATTTTCAAGGTAATGTGCACCCTCTTGTTGTAGTTGACACTTGTGTTGAAAAGTGTATCTTAGGTGTCACACTTGGAGGTAAGTGTTGTTTTACTATCGTTTCAATGGATTCATGTTGATTTTGGGTACTGAGTGTTTCATAACCATGTGGTTGGTCGTTTATGAGTGTGTGATCATGTTCAAGTATTGTTACATGTTCTAGTATCGACTTTCCACCTTACTTATCTCGCACTTAGCCAATTTTGAATTTTTCATGGCTTCACACCTTGCTTAACCAAGCACCAATCCTCCTACCTCCTAGAACTATAATTGTATAATTGAATGCCCCAATGAGGCACCCTCTTCCTCCTGGAACCGAGCACAGAACAATCACAGAGATTAACCTCCCATAACTATGTATTACACAATATTAGTGACTAGTTACTCTCGACTACATTTCCCCACTATGCAAACCTTTCCCAGATTTGCCTCCATTGTGTACTGCACACTTTTAGTCAGTAGTCAGGGCCTGTCTCATTCCCTACTCCCTTGACTACACAATGCATGAACCCTCCCTTTATAGAACAACACACTATGAAATCATAGTGAGCAAGCCAACCTGCCTTACCTCCTGGACTCCCTAAACTGCATAATCATGCCCCCCTGTCCCTTAGTCACTATGCACTACGAAATTACAGAGCCTAGACCCTCATCCTTTCCTCCTTATCCTACTCTAGTGAAATCCTTAGGCCTCCTTAATCCCACACATAGTCCCAGTTCAGTCACGGTGTTGCATGAGAAACAAGAGAGATTAGGGGTTTTTGGGACAAATGTCATATTTTCATGAGTGAATTCCATTTACAAGCACTACTATCTTGAAATTTCTCAAGGAGGATTCCAAGGATATGATGTAAGAACACACTTGTGAAGCTGGAAAACATAAAGAGATCATCAAGAAAATAAATGAAGGGACACTAGATCACAACAGAAGAATGAAGATCAAGATCACATGAAAGACTGTATATCATCCTAGCCTCTTAGAGGATGAAGATAAAGTACATGCAAGATTTATCATGAATATAATGATAAGGAAAATAACTTGGCATTGGTACTCTATAATGAAGTACCATGTCACTATCGCCAAGTCATGGTTTCTCCAAGCGTCACCTTAAGAGTCTTATGTGTCATTATATTTTTCCTCATCATTTGTGGAATGTGATTATGTAATTTCCAAAAAAATGAGAAAATGTAAAATATGTGGAAGCCCACGCTCACAAATAGAATGTGAAAAGTAATGTAGAAGCTCAAAGGTCTCATAGGAATTAAAAAAGTCACATGGAAGCTCAATTGTCATGAGGGTAGCTCAAGAGTCACAAGGGAGGTGGAAAGTCACCTCATTTGTTATATATACACCCTTGTAGCTCAAGAAAATGACTTTTCACCTTGGATTCTCAAGCTAGGAATAGGAGATAAGATTAGCCTTTTGAAAAGAAAGTAGTTTCTTAATGTTCCACTATTAGAATGAGTGTTGTATCATTACAATGGTGTAGCTTGGGACCTTCACTCTATAATTCAAATTTCCTGGAGTTGACACACTTTCATGCATATGTCGTGAATTATAGTAAGACTATTCTTTCATTGTTTGTATTGTATGTTTATGTTTCTACATACATAGAAAATGAACTATTTCATTGGCTTTAGAATGCATCTTTAAACTGTCTGTATCTTGTTTTAATGATTGTTATTTCTTTGTGAACTATTTCGCAAGATAACTAATGATTCTTTAGATATATGTGTGTGTCTTTACTGGGATAGTATTATTACTCTTCTCTTAAGTACTCACTTTCTCGTCCTTTTCGTGAAAGAACCGCTATACACTTTACAATTGAATACATCACAATGCTAACTTACTTTTTTATCTCAAAAGTATATGCGTTTCTCTTGTGTCATTCGTTGCAGTTAAGGAAAATCATTAAAAATATGGTAGCTAAGCCTATTTCCTGGTTGGGGATCCTAATCCAAATGTTGTGAGGTCTAGTTGGGACATCATATCAGGGAGACCCCCTGATTGTTAGTGATATCTAATACTATTAACAATTTTGGTGCTAGAAGGAGGGAAAGCTTTTTATGGCTGATAATTCACCATATTCACATAAAGAACCTTCAGTGCAATGTTGTAATTGTCTCAATTCAACTCCAAATCATATATCTGAGAAAGGAGAGTCCCCTTATCAAGGTATGGAGCATGCATACAAAGTTACTGATGATCAACTCCATGAGATTCAACCTATCACTCATTGGTTTTCTAGAGCTCTTGGATTAATTATTGTCTCATCTGTTCTTCCTTATAGGATATCAAGGAAAGAGACCACTCGTCATGGCGTTTTAGTCTCTTCGATGGAAGAATTGGTTAGTACTCCTCTTGGGGATGTGGCTGTCTCTCTTGAAGATTCCATTCATCAAGGAGACCCTTTAATGTCTATCGGGGAATATCTGGAAGGAGATGGGGAAGATTTTATTATTTCTAACAAAGAAAATTGAGAGATTATGAACAACTAGATAACAACGAGAATTTGAATGGTGAAGGAGAAGAGTATTCATTATCAGAGGGTGAGGAGGAGGAGAACAAATACATGCCCAATGACCAATTATATTGGATGGCTAGGGACCTCTTTCTCTTTCGGGAAATCTCCATCGCTTACTAAAGCACTTGAAAAAGGTGCTTACAAAGTACGATCTGAAAAGGAAAGCGAAGGTTGAAGAGCATATTGATGACTTTTACTTGCATCTACGGATGTTAGATGTAAGTTTCGATGATGTTGCTTATAGATTATTTCCATACACTCTAGAAGGTAGAGCATCCATTTGGTATCATAGCCTTTCACCAAATTCAATCAATAATTAGAGGGAGTTTAAACAATTATTCTTAGAAACATTCACTGATGATAAGACTCCTTCCATGTTACTTAAAGGACTTAGAGACATTAAGATGGATGATAAAGAAAAGGTTAAATATTTTATTCAAAGATTTACATATAGTTTGAATAAATTCCCCACTTATGTGCAACCTCATGATGGAATTACTAATGATTATTATATTTTTTCCTTTCCCACTAACATTTTTGTTTTTGTTAAGCGTGTTGCAAAGGAAGTGTTGTCCTTGTTGCAACACCCTCCAAAATTTTGGCCTACATCCAAATTTCGGAGCCTACTTTTAGCTTGCATGTTGTCATTTATAGTAGTAAGAGTCATTCCATTTGTATTCTCTAAGTTCTGAAGTCCCTTTTGGAAGAAAACCAAAGTGTCGTCTTTCAGAATGGGAAGTGCCGCACATCGCATAAGCGGAGTTACGGTTCATATCAAGGGGTAAATTTTGTTCTAATGAGTCCTATTTATCATATAAACATATATTAGAGCCATTCCCAAAGTTTTATGCACTGCCACACTAGTGTCGTCATTGTCATCGCAAAGTGTGTCTTAAGTGTCACACTTGGAGGAAGCTATTGTATTATTGTCACATTGAGGGGATCATGTTGTTCTTATGTACTAAGTGATCAATGTTGTGTCATTGATTTTCATGAGTATGTGATCATGTTTAAGTTTTATCCTTCCTCACTTTGACCTCATTGATTCGTCACTTAGCCAAATTCTGAAAAATTTCTTGCTCGAGAAATAGTCCATCGTACAACCCTATGGAACTGTGCACTGAGCAATGTCAACCCTCAAGCTCATCCACTGCCTCTTGGAACTATGCAATGCGTAGTTCAAACCCTCAAGAATTGCACACTGCACAATCTCACTTCTCAATCATGACCCCTTGAGACCCACAACTGCGTAGTTCATCCTCCCAGTCATCCTTCTTCTGTGCATTACACAATGTCAAGCCTCAAGATTCTAACTTTCCTCCTTGAACTTTGTAATTCCTAGGCCTCTCTCTCTCTCTCTAGAAATGTGCACTCAGAACCTTCAAGGCTCAATATTGCCTTAATGAGCTCCTCAACTGCACAGTCATCCTGCCTAGGCCTCCCTGAACTATGCATTGTGCAATCTCAAGCCTTAGTCCTCCCTCCCGAGCTCTAGAACTATGAACTGCATAATACCTAAGCCTTCCTCTAAGTCCAACACCTAGTTCCAACTCAATCAATTATTTTCATGAAGCATGTTAGACTAGGATTTTTTCAGACTAATTTTGTCTTGTCATGAGTGGTTCCCAGTTGTAGGTATTATATCTTGTCATGACAGGATTATGATGAAGGATAAGAAGAAGGAGACCATGCTAGAAGACACCTATTCAACTGCAAAGATAGGTTGATCATTGAAGAGAAGATGAAGGGACACTAGATTGTGACAACAACTGAAGATCAAGATCATAATGAAGACTCCCTAATTTGAAACCTTATGGAGGAAGAAGAAGAACATGAACAATCTTTCAAGAAGACACAAAGATATCATAAAAAAGAATGGATTGAAATTTCCATATCCTCATTCAGTCCATGACATAAATGTCATGTCATGTCTTATCAATATGTCATGTCATGTATTATCAATATGTCATGTCAATATTTTATATGAGTCATCATTTGCCACATTATTTTTGGATATGGTTATGTAATTTTCAATGTATGAGAAATGTAATGTAAAGTGGAAGTCCAAGAGTCACCTATATAATTTGAAAAGTCAGGAAGGAATTAAAAGGTCATATGGAAGTCAAAGAGTCACAAGGGTAGTACAAGAGGCACAAGGGAGGTGTAAAATCACCCCATTTGTTATATATACACCCTCATAGATCATGTAAAGGACTTTTCAAATTGTCTCCTCCCATCAGGCATTATAGAGGAAGATAGTTCATTTGGAGGAGCAAGAGGTTGCTCTAACACTCCACTATTGGAGCTAGTGGTGTTCATTATACCAATGTATCATGGAAATTTTGCTTAATAGTTGAATATTGTTGAGCCAAAACACTTTCATGGGTATGTCATAAATGTTTTAAGACTACTCTTTGAAAGTTTGTGATATATGTTGTTTTCATCTCTAATAAATAAATTTAACTATTTCAGTGGCTTTTGTGTTTATCTTGTTGAAGGTGTGTTGTATTTGTTTTAGCAATCATTAATTCTATGTGACCTATTTCGCTAGTTGATCAACAATTCATTCTACAACTAAAAATTCCACAAGGAATACTCACTTCATTCAAAAGTACATGTACAACAATATATTGTGCTGACCATTGCAAAAAGGAAAATCTCTAAGAAAAATGGCTATCGGGCCTTATTTCCAGAAGGGATCCTACACCAAATGGTGTGAAATCTAATTAGGAATTTTCATCAGGGATACCCCCTTGCATGTTGGTGGGATCCAATAGCGTTAACATTCTGGTGCTAAAAGGAGGGGAACCACCTTTTTATGGCTGATAAATCACCACATACTAACAATCGAACTTCCACGCAAGGTAGTAACATTCCCATTTCCATTCCAAATCACATTCTAGGAGAGAAGAAACTTCTCAGTCTAGTCCTGGACAAACATTTGAGGTTACTTCCAATTAGTTTGTGAGAGATTTTAGTTTACTCTATGCTGCTACTATTCTACCTCACATGCATGTAAATAAAGAAACAACTCCGAATGACGTATTGGTTTCTTTGGTGGAAGGTTTAGTTATCACAACCCTTGAGAAGTTACTTGATCCTCTAGAAGGAACAATAACTCTCAACTGACCAAATATGCTCAAAGCGCTAACGCAATGTTCAATGTTGAAAGTTTGCGCATGAATAATTTCTACACCTTTCACCAAGAAAGACATTCAGAAAAGACATGCCCACAATGGAATCACAATATGAACACTATAGTTGCTAACCTAGTTGATACTTTGTTAACGAAAGAAAAACTTGAGTAGAGTGAAGACGCAAATCAACTTGTCATGACCGAAGAAAGTTTAGGTGTTGGACACTCAATTAATATGCCTAATGTAATATACAATGTTGATAAGTGTTGAGAAGGGAGGCAAGAAAGGCTCAATATAATTAGACTTAGTCAAATTGAGTAAATTTGAAATTTCAACATCAACATATAACTTTGAGGTAGTTAATTGAGGTGATATTTCTCTTGTCACTTAGTTAGCTCAATAAATTCAAGTTAGTGGGCTTGGAGTTCAGTTTGAATGTGTTGATTTCTAATTTGTGGCAATCCAGTTCAATTATTTCTAGTTATACTTAGTTAAACTAGTTCCAATAGTTTAATAGAACTAGTTGTAGCTCAGTTGTGTAATGGGACAATGGTCTAACTCAAAGATCACCCAGTTAAAAGCACAATCAACCAAAAATTTCCCATGCATGCAAGGAATTTGAATTTCTTAGCTGTGGTGGAGATTCCAAGGAAGTGTAACATTAGTTGTAGACTAGTTTCAAGTGTACAAGTATTGCATGCAATCAATGATAAATCCTTGAGAATTGCATAATCAATTTGGAGGAAATTCCTAAAGAATAGGGGTGAATTTCCTTAGGATTTGATAGGAGCTCAGGTGGAGAAAGAATTGACTAAGTTTGGGTCAACATTTCTCATTGAGCATAAATAACAATTATTCACTTGCATGGTTAGCTTAGAGTGGTCAAGCAATTGTAATACATTCTCTATTCATTTGATTAATGCAAGCATGCTTAAGGGGTTTTTACCAGTTGGTTTCCCCTAGATAAATTTGTGTACTTATATATGTGATGATGCATGTTTGCGAATGTAATTCTAAATTATGAATAAATTTCCACAGAGCAGTAGAGTAGAATTGTGTCTCTTGATTTAGATTAAATTTCTTGAGAAATTGCAATTTTATCACCAAATTTATGCATGGTATCAGAGGAAAATTCACATCAGAACAAAAATTTTGAAGTTGTTCCTCATGAGGTTCGAATTTACAACTTCATTGTAGAAGGATTTCTTTAGAGTTAGGAGAATGGATTTCAATGGACTAAGATTAGAGTATGCATTGGAAGACAACTCAAATTTCATTGCCTGGAAGGATCACATGGAGGCAGTGCTTGATGACAATGGATTACTGGAATATTTCAAGACACACATTCCAAAAACAAGATCATTTGATGCCCAAAACCTATCCCAATGGAAGAAAGATGTAGCCAAGGTAAGGAGAATAATCCTCTAGGGAGTGAGAGACCACATTGTCTCAAACATCCATGGAAAAGAAACTCCTTTACCTATGTAGAAGGCAATGAATTAGCTATTTGATAATAGCAGTGACCATAGAAAACTAGCCCTCAAATACAAACTTGAAAACATTAAGATGCAAAAGAATGATACTATTCCTTAATATATCACCAAATTTACACAAGTTCAGGATGAGCTTGGAGGGGTTGGTGTGAATGTTGCAGAAGATGATCTGGTTAGCCTAGCTCTTCTAGGCCTTCCCAAAATCTTTCATAGATACCAGGACTTGGTGAACGAGAGGGAGAAATTAACGAATTGGGAACTGTTATCATCCAATTTGGTAAACAAAGAAATCAAGCAAAATTCTAGAGATGGAAGTTCATCCAAGGGAGAGGATGAAGAAAATTTTTCATTAGTTGGAAAGGGAAAGAAGAGAAAAGGGAAGAAATCTCAAACTAAACCAAAATCCAACCAAGGGGGAAACAAGAAATACTTGTCCAAAATAAATTCTTTAATTGTCATGAATTTGGGCACTATGCTACAAAGTGTCTAGACAAAATTTCTGGCAAGAAGAACTCACGAGGACTAGGAGGTGAAGCATTTCCTTCACAGTTCGAGCTAGAATTCACCCTGATCACATGCATGGTGAACATTGTGATGGGTAGTGTGTGGTACTTGGAATTAGGTTCCTCGTTCCACATGACAGGGTGTAGAGAGATTTTCAGTGACCTGGAGGAGAAATATCTCTAGATGCATATTGAGCTTGGGGATGAAAAAAGGTAGAATGCTATTGGGATCAGTGCAATAACATTTAAGAGCGAGTCAAGATCCCCTCTTCACCTCAAATATGTCATGCTTGTACCATTTATGAAGATGAAAATCATCTATGTAGCAGTTTTGGAAGACTGTGGCTATGATGTGATCTTCAGTAAATGGAAATCCTTTCTAAGACACATAGATACTGGGCAGGTGAATAATATTGGGGTTTGTGTGAAGAACTTGTATAAAATCGATGTGGAAGATTTCACTGCATTAAGCAGTAAGGTAGAGAAAGTGTAGAGTCGTGATGTCTGTGAACTCTGGCAGGGGAGATTGGTTCATTTGCATCATGGCACCTTAAAAATTATGCAGCAGATAACTACTGGCCTCCCTAAAGGATCACTTGAGCAATATGATGTTTACAAGAGTTGTATCTTTGGGAAGTATGTAAAATCCACATTCCATGATCGAGACAACAAAGTAAACATAGTCTTTGAGAGAGTCCACTATGATGTTTGTGGAACCTTCGTGATAACCTCCACTTCCAGACATAAGTACTATGTTATTTTTATTGACAATTTATTAATAAAATGTTAGATCTTCTTCATGTGGAAGAAGGATAAGAAATTCTCAAAATTTGCAAAATTCAAGGCTCTAGTTGAGAAAGAGACCAAAAATAAGGTGAATTCTCTTAGGAGCGACAATGGAGGTGAGTCTATTTTGAATGAATTCAAGGAATTTTGTTCCAAAGAAGGAATTCAAAGAGAACTGAAAACTCCCCACAACCCACAAAAAAATGGGGTAGATGAGAGGAAGAACTAGAGCATTGTGATAGTTGCGAGAGCTATGTTACATGACTAAGGTATGCCACTGAATTTGTGGGAAGAGGCGTGTAACATAGTACTCTACTTGCAAAACTAGAGTCCTCATCTTATTATTGGTATGATTACACCGAAGGATGATTTCTTAGGGAGAAAGACAGAGATTTCTCATTTCATAATTTTTGGAGCCTCTGTTGACTGTCAAGTGTCTAAAGATTTGAGGAAGAAACTTGAATCGACAACATAGTTGGGAGTTTTTGTGGGTTACACAAAAAATCCACATAATTACTGTGTGTACTTACCTTCCCTCAGAATGATAGTTGTGCAAAGAGATTTAAATTTTGATGAGGATAAAGCAATGAGATGCCCTCTTAAGAGGGAGCTTAAAATCCCACAAGAAGAGGAGATTTCAGTTCCTACGAAGGAGGCTTAGGAAGTTGTGGAGAAACTAAAAATGGAGGAGTAGAGAGGAGGCAGAGTGGAGACATCCATTCAAGTAGAACCATCCATAGAAGGTAGAAAAAGAACCAGGGAAGCTGAAAGTCTTATGCAGGATGCGAGGGAGAATGTGGGAGCTCCTTCAAATTTGTGCTGGAAAAGGACATCACATGAGAGGTACACTAGATACATGGATCTAATGAATTATCTTGTAGAGACCGATCCATCCTATTTTTAGGAGGGAATTTAGTAACTAGTTTGGGTTAATGCAATGGTGGAAGAATACAAATCCATAATAAAGAATAATGTTTGGGAAGTGGTCCCAAGATCAACAAATAAATCTGTTGTGGGTTCAAGGTGGATTTTCAAGGTTAAGCATGCAATAGACGAAACATAGAGAAGTATAAGGCTATATTTATGGCCTAAGGATTATCTCAATTTGAGGGAATTGACTATGAGGAAACCTTTTCTCCCGTAGCAAGGTATTCATCCATTAGACCAATTCTTTCACTAGCTGCGCAGATGGGGTGGAAAATCCACTAGATGGATGTAAAAAACACATTTTTAAATAGTGATATTGCGAAGAAAGTGTACATAGAGTAACCAGAAGGTTTTGAGACATTTGATCAGGTGTGCAGACTCATGCGAGCATGGTACGGTCTCAAACAAGCACCTCGAGCTTGGTACACTTAGATTGATAGTTACCTCATTGGATTGGGCTTCACCAAAAGTGAAGCGGATTCAAACCTCTATCATATTTTGGTAGAAGGTAGATTATTTATCATTGTTTTATATGATGCTAATTCAATATTGATAGGTGATGAGAAACTGATCATGTCTTGCAAGAAAGACCTTTCAAGGGAATTTGAGATGAAGGAAATCGGTCTCATGCACTACTTCCTTGGGTTAGAAGTATGGCAAGGTGATGGGGAATTGTTTGTGCCTCAAGGCAAGTATGCCACCAAGACACTACAAAGATTTCACATGGAGAGTTGTTGCCCATGGAGACACCTCTAGTGACCAATTGTAGGAAGGAGAATGCCACTTCAGGTGAAGAGGTTGATGCTAGCATTTATTGATAGCTAGTGGGTTCACTAATGTATCTTGTGAACACATGACTAGATGTGTGTTATGCAGTCAACCATCTTAGTCAAGCTATGGTTAGGCCAACCAAATTGTATTCGAAGGCGATTAAGCATGTTTTATGGTACCTAAAAGGTACTACTAGTATGGATTATGGTACAAACAGATAGAGGGAGTGAAGCTGTGTGGCTTCATAGACGAAGATGTTGAAAAATGTGCAACAAGAAATGTTAAATTTAGAATGTGCTAAAAATAAGCCTGCTAAAAATAGCATGTATAAAAATAGTAGTTTGGCCAGTGGGGTCATTGGCCACATTGGGTGAGAGGCGAAATTTCTAAAAATAGAAAGTTCTAAAAATAGCATTTATGGGTCCCTTCCTATTTTTAGCAGTCCCTGGTCTAACTATAGGAAGTAAAAACGAATTTGGTCTTACTCGCAGTTTAAAATATTAATTAATTAATCTCCATGAGTTAATTAGTTATGGAAAATTAAACTTGAAGTCTTTGTGAGATCATGCAATTATTTTCTCTCTTGATTTGGGAATTTATCCCTTGATTAAGGAAGATAAGGTTCAGTTCTATATTGAGAGGATTAGTTTACTTAGTTTAACTTAGTCAAGTCCAGTTAGATTAATTTAACAAGTTGTTAAAGTAATGAGATATAGTTTGTTAATTCTTGCATGCATGTGACAACTATTATTTTCAGATAACTGAGTATTCTCTCATGGATAACTGATGCATGTCAGTTCAGACAGAGACCCAGTTGAGTTCAGATAGTGGGACAGTGTACTGTCAGTTGCT
>APFE030521201.1:101670-112419 GCA_000404065.3 Pinus taeda | reverse complement strand
ATTTTCTCCCTTGATTAAAGGAGATAAGGTTCAGTTCTATAATGAGAGAATCAGTTGACTTAGTTCTAACTAGTCAAGTCCAATTAGATTATTTAACAAGTTGTTAAATTTTCTATATTCAATTTGTTAATGCTTGCATGCATGTGACAACTGATAACTGAGTATTTTCTCATGGATAACTGATGCATGGAAGTTCAAACAAAGACCCAAGTGAGATCAGATGAGGGACAATGTATTATCAGATCCTAGGATATTTCTAGTAAGTATTCCTTGCATGTGGAAGAAATTTATTTTCTTCTATGACTATGTAGGTGGACCTGAGGTGATAGCAGGTATGATTAGGCCAATTTTCAGCCTATATAATGAGGCCTAGGTAGTGCATGATTTTCATCTTCTGATTGAAGATCATCAGGATCTTCTGATTACAGAGAGAGCAGGATAGCTATTGAGCTGATTCTTTTCATATGTTGTTGAGGATCTCCACTTGATTGATAATACATGGTTGGGGTTTTATGCCGGTGCTTTCCCCTGGATGTATCTTGTGTTATGTGTGATTATTTATCTTGATCAGTTATGCATGCTTCTACTTGATGTTCCTCACGAATTCGATTATGCTTCCACTTAATGTTTTGTAGAAGTAGAACAAGTATTATGCTTTAGGACATTGCATATATCGGTTTATTCTACAGGTGAAATTTCTACATGTTATCAGAGCACAAGTGATCAAGCAAGAACAATATACTAGCAGGAGAAATTCAAAGTTTATTATTTGGGATATATATCTCAAGTTCTTATCACATCTATTTCATCGATGGCGTTGTATGGTTTGAGGCTTGAGTATGCCCTTGATGGCAGCTCAAACTATATAGCTTGGAAGGATCGCATGGAGGTAGTTTTGGAAGATAACGGCCTTAAGGGTTTCATTGATCAAGAAATTCCTAAGCCTACTGACAAGACTGAGCAGGTGGAATGGATGAAGTGTGTGGCTAGAGATAGGAGAATTCTCTTGGAGGGAGTGCGAGATCACATTGTCTCAAGCCTCCATGGGAATGAGACTCTGCATGCAATGTGGAAAACATTGAAATATTTATATTAGAATAGTAGTGATCAGAGGAAGCTGGCACTGAAGGACAAACTTCGAAAGATCAAGTGTGAAAGGGATGAGACGATCTCTATGTATCTGACCAAGCTCATCACATGCAGGGATGATCTTGCAAGTGTAGGGGTCGTGACATCGGATGAGGATATGGTGAGTCTAGCACTCCTTGGCCTTCCTAAGAGCTGGCATAGCTACCAAGACTCAGTGAATGGAAGGGAGAAACTGCCAGATTGGGAATGAATATGGTCAGATTTGATGCAGGAGGAGATCAGACGAAGCACCAGAGACAGTTCTTCATCCATGCATGATGAAGAGAACAGTGCCTTAGCAAGTAAGGGAAAGAAGGGGAAGGAGAAGGTTTCTCTTTTTGAATTCAGTTCTTCCAATGATGGGAAGAAGGTTGACAAATCGAAAGTGCGGTGCTTTCATTGTCATGAGGTGGGCCATTATGCTGGAAATTGTCCACGGAGGAAATCTAAGAAGGGATCCGAGGAAGGATTTGAAGGTGAGGCACTTGCTTCACAGTTTGAATTGGATTTTACACTCTTTGCATGCATGGTTTCATCCATGGTGGGAAGTGGTTGGTTTCTTGACAGTGGAGTTTATTTCCACATGACTGGCGACAAGAGTTTGTTCAGTAATTTGGAGGAGAAAGATCTCCAGATACTCATAGCAATGGGTAATGATGAGAAGTATAGTGTCTCAGGTGCATGCACAATTATCTTTCAAAGGGAGCATGGATATCGCCTTACCTTGACCGATGTCAAGTATGTACCAAGACTGAAGAGAAACTTGGTGTCGATCATGATGCTAGAAGACAGAGCCTATGATGTAGTCTTTAGTAAGGGAAAGGTTTTCCTTAGACACATCATCACTAGACAGGTGAAGTAGATTGGTTCACAGGTCAAGAACCTGTATGCTCTTGAGGTTCAAGATGCATACAAAGGCTTGAGAAGCAAGGAAACTGATGGAGACTTGGTGGTTGAGAGGGAGGGTATATTACCTCTCAACATGCAGAGCTAGAAGAAGTCTCAGATGATTGTGGAGGAGCCACGATTGGTGCAGCAGCTTCAGGAGGTTTTGGAGCAGCCATAACAGGGGAAGCTAAGTGGAGATCGAGTAGAGACATCTACTCATGCAGAGACCTCTAGTAGGGTGAAACTTCAAGCCAGGTGGGCCGAGGGATCACATGCAACCATACCTCCAGGTAGGAGGTGGGGCAATATAGAGTGATCGTCCCAAGGAGGAGGGGTTGGATCCTTGAGGTACCCAGCCTCTTGGATGAGACCTTGCTATAAGAGCCCCGATGTGGAGTAGCAGGAACTGACTGATTAGGTAGAGACAAATGCGAATGGAGCGACAGAGAGAGCGACAGTGCAAGGAATCCCAAGACAACGCATAGCTAGTAGGCTGCAACAATGCAAGAGGCACAAGTGTTTTGCATAGTGCTAGGTGGCACAGAGAGGTATGCAATGGTACGAGATGCATGGAGATGTTGCAGTAGTGCAGATGTTAGAGAGGGAGCACTTGTCAATAGCAGGTAGAGCTTCAGCATCAGAGTATGTTCCTAGCCCAATAGAGTGGTTAGCTGGGAGTGTTTTTGTTCCAAGTGTTGTTCGAGCAAGTGGACTGGGTAGATGTGTTGCATGCAGAACATTCTAGAGTTATAGGATTGGGTTTGAGAGGAAGCCTTTCTTGTTGAGAGGGAGTGTTGAAAACTGTGCAACAAGAAATGTTAAATTTATAATGTGCTAAAAATAGACATGCTATAAATAACATGTCTAAAAATAGCAGTTTGGCTAGTGAGGTCATTGGCCACATTGGGTGAGAGGTGAAACTGCTAAAAATAGAAAGTTCTAAAAATAGAATTTCTGGGTCCCTTCCTATTTTTAGCAGTCCCTGGTCTAACTATAGGAAGTAAAAACGAATTTGGTCTTACCAACAGTTTAAAATATTAATTAATTAATCTCAATGAGTTAATTAGTTATGGAAAATTAAACTTGAAGTCTTTGTGAGATCATGCAATTATTTTCTCCCTTGATTTAGGAATTTATCCCTTGATTAAAGGAGATAAGGTTCATTTCTGTAATGAGAGAATTAGTTGACTTAGTTCTAACTAGTCAAGTCCAGTTAGATTATTTAACAATTTGTTAAATTTTCTATATTCTGTTTGTTAATGCTTGCATGCATGTGACAACTGATAATTGAGTATTTTCTCATGGATAACTGATGCATGGTAGTTCAGACTAAGACCCGGTTGAGATCAGATGAGGGACAGTGTACTATCAGATGCTAGGATATTTCTAGTAAGTATTCCTTGCATGAGGAAAAAATCTATTTTCTTCTATGACTACGTAGGTGGACCTAAGGTGACAGTAGGTATGATTAGGCCAATTTTCAGCCTATATAATGAGGCCTAGGTAGTGCATGATTTTCATCTTTTGATTGAAGATCATCAGGATCTTCTGATTACAGAGAGAGCAGGATAGCTATTGAGCTGATTCTTTTTGTATGTTGTTGAGGATCTCCACTTGATTGATAATATATGGTTGGGGTTTTATGCTGGTGCTTTCCCCTGGATATATCTTGTGTTATGTTTGATTATTTCTCTTGATCAGTTATGTAGGTTTCTACTTGATGTTTCTCATGAATTCGATTATGCTTCCGCTTAATGTTTTGTAGAAGTAGAACAAGTATTATGCTTTAGGACATAGCATATATCGGTTTGTTCTACAGGTGAGATTTCTATAGAAGATTGGGTAGAGATTCCATTCGATTGAATGAGTACATCAGGTGGAGTTTTCAGTGTTGGGCCTGCAACAATTTCTCGGTACAATAGGAAGCAGAGGCCTTTGGTGCTCAACTTAGCATAAGATGAATACATGGTTGCAAGTCAAGCAATATGTGAGGTGATCAAGATGAGAAATATACTTGTGGTGATGTTTGGTTAGTAGATGGATCCAACTGTGATCTATTTTGATAATCAGATTTTCATTAAACCCTCCGAGGAATCAAACAATTCACAACCGATCCAAGAAAATAGATATCTGGTATCATCATATACAAGAATGTGTGCAGAGGAGGATAATGTTGCTACAATACATTCTAAAAGAGGAACAAGATGCTGACATATTAACAAAGGCTTTGTTAAGAGGGAAGTTTGAATTCCGCAAGTGCAAGATAGGGGTGGTTGATAATCCCTTTCTTTCTAAGAGGGGTGTTGAGAAGTGTAGCAAGAAAGGCTTAATTAGGCTTAACCTTGGTCAAATTGAGTAAATATCCATATCAAAATACAACTTGGAGGGAGTTAAACGAGGTGACATGGCTCTTATCACTTAGTTAGCTCAATAAATTCAAGTTAGTGGGCTTGGATTTAAGTTTTCATGCGTTGATTTCTATTTTGTAGCAATCCAATTCAATTATTTCTAGTTGTACTTAGTTAAACTAGTTCTAATATTTAATAGAACTAGTTGGAGGTCAGTTGTGCAGTGGGAGTATAACTTAGATATCATCTAGTTAACTGATTAATCAACCAAAAATAGCTCATGCATGTAAGGAATTTGAATTTCTCATATCAAAATACAACTTGGAGGGAGTTAACTGAGGTGACATGGCTTTTGTCACTCAGTTAGCTCAATAAATTTGAGTTAGTGGGCTTGGATTTAAGTTTTCATGTGTTGATTTCTATTTTGTAGCAATCCAATTCAACTATTTCTAGTTGTACTCAGTTAAACTAGTTCTAATATTTAATAGAACTAGTTGGAGGTCAGTTGTGCAATGGGAGTCTAACTCAGAGATCATCTAGTTAACTGATCAATCAAACAAAAATAGCTCATGAATGTAAGGAATTTTAATTTCTCAGTTGTGGTGGAGATTCCAAGGCAATGTGACATTGGTTGTAGAGTAGTTTCGAGTGTACAAGTGTTGCATGCAATCAATGATCAATCCTTGGGATTTGAGTTATCAATTTGGAGGAAATTCCTAAATAATATGGGCCAATTTCCTCAAGATTTGCACAAGGAAATAAGAGCTCAGGTGGAGGCAGTATCGGGGTCGAAAATTTTTCATTGCTGGATGATTTCTCAAGATACAACTAGGTTCCAGTGTTAGAATATGGCAAGCACAAAACTACACTTAGAACCAAGTGGGGTACATTTTCATTTAAAAGAATGGCTTTTGGACTTGTTAATGTAGGTGATACTTTTCACTGCGCTATGGGAATCACATTTCATGGTTTAATTGGACAAAGTGTTATAGTCTACTTAGATGATGTAACAATGTTTCTGAAAAGGAGATCTGATCTCTTGCATCATCTAAAGTAATTTTTCAAGCGATGTTGCAAATATGGGATATATCTTAATCCTATGAAGAGAATTTTTGCAGTGTTCGAGGGAAATATACTGGGCCATATCATTGCAAAGAGTGGGATTAAATTGGACCCTTCACGAGTCAAAACTATCACTTAGATTCCCTTCCCAGTGAATAAGAAATCTATCAGTCCTTCTTAGGGAAAATTCCCTTTGTAAATTCATCTAAGACTACGCACAAATAGTCAAACCACTGCAAGAGATGATAAAGAAGGATGCAACCTATAAGTGGGATAAAAGGGAAAATGATACCTTCAACCGTATTAAGAAAGAAATCGTAGAAGCTCCAACACTATACATTCCAAACTTCTTCAAATATGTTCTGTTGTACACTTTCATTTTTGATACTTCTCTTGCTATCATTCTTACACAAAATAATGATCAAGATAATGGATGACCTATATCATTCATGAGCGTCGGCTTGCAAGGACCTGAACTAAATTACCCACCATTGATAAAAAATCTTATGTAGTGTACAAGGCGGTAAAACACTCTATGCCTTATCTTATAAAAAATCTAGTTATTATATTTCTGCCTCACCTGACTGTTAGATCGCTATTTTTACAACAAGAGCCAGGGTAAAGAAGAGTGAATTGGATGACAAGCTTTCAATAATATGATCTTGATTTCAATCTAGTTCCCACAATAAAGGGCCATGGTCTATGCCAACTAGCAGCAGAAGCAACAAGCTCACCAGAATATGACTCTCTTGGGTGGGAGAAGGAACTGGAAATGTATAGCATTGAACAAGCTAACCCCACTGAAGCATCCAACTCTTTATATGCAGATGTGTGACCGTATCTTGAGCATGATACCTTGCCTTCTAATTTATCAGTAAGATAGAAGAAGGCTACCATACTTAGATCTCTATCATATCAATTAGTACACGGAGTGATTTTTATAAAGCACCATAATGGGGTCCTACATAGATGTCTGGATGCACCTTATTTAGAAAGGGTAATGTGTGGCCTCCATGATGGACCAGTTGGCGGGAATTTCGTAGGTGACACTACTGCACATAAGATTCAAGGATGATCATGCTCATGCTCACAAATTCCCAGTTTGTAAGAAATGCATTGGACGAGATAAGAAGTCAATTGAACCATTGCATCCCGTCGCTGTAGAAGAAAATTCCAACAATGGGGCTTATATGTTATCGATGAAAATTTTCCACACTCATTGAAGCAACCCCACTACATTACCATTGTTACTGAATACTTCACGTGGTGGACATAAGCAATTCCTCTTAAACAAGTGAATGATCAAGAAGTTGTCAATTTCCTTAGATACGATATCATTACCAGGTTTAGCATTCCAACATCACTTCTTTTCGATAAATAAACATATTTGTCATTGCTTAAAATTTATGATTTTGCATTACAAAATGGCATTGTATTGAAGCATTCATCTAGTATTATCCATAAGGGAACAATATTGTTGCGTCAACTAATAAGAAACTTATCTTATAATCAAAAATATAATCTTCTTTGAACAAAGGAAATGACACAATGCTTTGGAAAATGCTCTATGGGCTGACCATGTCATGGCAAAACCTTCTCTGAAAACCTCTCCTTACTTTCTGGTGTATTGAAAATAAGTCATCCTACTTACGAACATTTACCTAACTACCCATCAACATTCATAAGTGTCTCAGGGTAAGCCTTTCCTTTTTCTTCAGAGTAGGATAGACACTCTCTTGAAGCTATAGGAAGAAAGGAGGAAAGCAAAAGAAAAATTTTCACTTCATCAAAACCATATCAAGAGATGGTTTGATGAGAGGTCTATGGGAAAGAAGGAATTCAGTGTGGGAGACCTAGTATTGAAGTGGGAAAAATCCTATGAAGAGAAGGGGAAATACACTAAGTTCCAATCCTTGTGGATCAAACCATTTGTTTTACATGAGAAGCTTGGCTATCACACTTATCGTCTCCAATATTTGGATGGGAATATTGACTCTCTTCCTATCAATGACTAATATTTGAAACAATATTTTCAATAGTATTCTAGGGCTGTTCCCTACCCTATGTATATAGTCTTTCAATTCTATTTTTTTCTCTTTCATGTTCAGACTTTTCCGTTATATTTTTTGTTCCTATGAATAATCCTTGTGTGTAAGTGTATTTTTGGTTCCAATGTGTGTGGAAAAATGGAAAAGGGCCTTGTGACACTACAACATTTGGCTAACCTTTAGTCCTTCTTCTTCGTCTTGGTTCATACCTTTTGGTCGATGTTGCGTTGATAGAAAATATGATCTTTATGTAAGGAGAGATTTGTATAGAACCATGATACCTGTATCTATTATGGGAACCTCATTCTTAAGCTCGGTTCTTTGTTTTTTAGTGTTTTTCATGCTAATAGAATAAAGTAGAGAAGGACAAGGGGAAAATATTAATGAGAAAAATCACATAAGAAATTGTATATATGCTTCTCTGAAGGAAAAACCTCTTCTTCTCTCAATAAGTTGGGATCCCTCTTCCACCCCACGAAATAAATAATTATCGAAGCACAATTCTATAAATAAAATAAATGAAGGGTGAAAGAAGAGAAAGGCTTCATGGGTAGAGAGGTGAAGCAAGTAACTTTTATGGGGTAATTACCAGTTTCGCTAACAACAAATCAATGCACGTGTTCCTATAGTGACTCCACCAGGGCACTGTCCAGACTTGTTGGTAACAAAGCAACACCAAAGATGAAAACTCATACTCTCAATATCTTACACTTGCAAATTATATTACCCTTCTTGTTAATTTTAGGTATGTTCTATGCTAGAGCAATTTATATAAATTTTCATAGTTAGCAATCACCTCAGCATTACGATAAATTGCAGATAGAACATAAATATAAAACACAGAAGTCAAGCCAAGACAAGAGGACACAAGATGTGGCGCGAGCCAGGGACAAACCCCACAATGTGTGGGGAAACCCTTTGATCAAATTTTCTTTTATCTTCAAAGTTCAGCAGAGAGAGAGAGTACATTTACAATAGAAGTCAACACTTTTACTTATCTAGATCTATCATAGATAATTTCATATAATGATGAGATCAGTTGAAGAAATTCTACTTTAACTGATTCTCCAAGGTGACTCCTTCACCTATCATCGTGCTGCATATGGATATCTTGTCGCACCACTGCATACTGCACCATGCTACACTAATCATCATCATGCTGCCCATGTCCATGATCTTATTAATCATCTTGCTGTCTTTTATGTTGCATCTTCTATCCTATGACTAAGTTGCTCTAATCTACTCTTATCATCATTTTGCTGCCCATGCCCATCATGATCTGAGACTAATCATTCTTATCATTCTCATTATGCTGATACTGTAACCATCATTGCACATGATCCTTGTCATTGTGAGTGCATGACTGCGGCTACAAGAATTTACAACGGCCTCATACCTTGATTGTTGTTATGACTGCATATGGATATCTCTGTGTATAACATGAACAACATATATATATATATATATATATATATATATATGACATATGAACAACGTGTAATAACATGAGCAACGTTGAACATCGTATATATGAACTGTGTGTAAGGGTATCTTCATGACTGCGTATGGACCCTTTATTAATTGCGTGTTATGAATTTATGACAACAATTGTTCCAGGCATCACATTGGCTGCGTGTAATGATTCCATATGACAACGGATACAAATTAGGGCTGTGGCTGTTCCAAGAATCACATTGCATGATTAGCGTGTTGTGACAATGGATCCACCGTTGATTTCTTCATTTCCTGCCCAGTGTATAGGGTTTCCATACCTGAGCGTATATTGACTTCATGATAGTGTAAAATGCGTGGATGTATGTCTTCTGGACAGTATATATGTCTCCATGTATCTCTTCATGAACTGCGGCTAGGTCGAACAACGTATGCCATAACTGTGTTAGATTTCAGAATATACATAATAGCGTATGCCATGACTGTGGTAGATATCAATCTCTGCGTATACATATCAGCGTATACATAAAAATATTATGCTACGTTGCTTAGTGAGAGAGGTGATGTGCGTATATGTTACAACATATCCCATTACATCGCATGAATGTCTCCATGTCTGCATTCCTACAGCGTGTAATCCATCATGGACAGCATGTGAACTGTGTATAATCTCCAGCGTAAGAATGTCTTCCCTTACTCTAGGTGAATTCATTACAGGATTGTGTTCAGATGTTAGGGCTCCTTGAACAGCATATAAGCTAGGGCATCATCCACATATAAGCTGGGGCATCATCCAATGTATCTTCTTGTGTGTCTCTCCTTCACCAAAAACCCAAAACGTGTTGAGGAGGAGATCACATGAAGAGTGTGTCTAGATGACATCAAATCCTCTTATATTTATACTAAAATGAGGATGATGAATAGACACGTCGGTTGGGCTTCTAGAGCCTACATAAGAGCTGGTCGGCTTGATAATAATTACATAACCAAAATAAATTCATATCTCCATAAATACTTATCAGAATCGGATGATATTTGGATCAATCCTACACCTCTCGATGAGAGGGATCCAATAAAAATATCAGCTGCCATAAATAAGCTGACCCACATGGAGTTTGGCCCTAGTTGCCAATTTAACACTCCCTCTCAACTAGGGAGAACTCCATCTGTTGATCCATAAGTCCGATTGGACTATCTCTGCCATCATTGCCTTGCACTGTTCTGCCCAACTCTGCTCAGCTCTGCTGGCTCTGCTCTACTCTGCTGGCTTTACTCTGCTTTGCTCAGCTCTCTTGGCTCTGCTAGCTGTGCTCTGCTTTGCTCAGCTCTGCTAGCTCTGCTCTGCTCTGCTCAGCTCTGCTTAGCGCTGTTGGCTCTACTAGCTCAGCTCTGCTCAGCTCTGCTGGCTCTACTCTACTCTGCTCAGCTTTGCTGGCTTTGCTCTGCTATGCTCAGCTCTGCTAGCTCTACTCTACTCTTCTTAGCTTTGCTTAACACTGCTGGCTCTGCTAGCTCTGCTCTACTCAGCTTTGCTGAACTATGAAGAAGAAGAATTGATCGAAAATGTCTCATACCATTCTCCACTGACCCAAAGTCAGTCTCAGAGTGCGTACCACTGGTCCTAGACCAGTCTCAACTGACCCAAAGTCAGCATCATAGTGGGTACCACTCCTACCACTGGTCCCAGACTAGTATTGTAGTCTTAGAGAATGTATCACTGGTCTTAGACTAGTTTCAACCGACCCGAAGTCAGCGTCATAATGTGTACCACTCTCATTGGTCCCAGACCAGCACTGGCCAATGAAGCCTTAATACTTAGTATT
>APFE030521201.1:82456-100771 GCA_000404065.3 Pinus taeda | reverse complement strand
GAATCCAATGCCCCACTGACATGAAGTCAGTCTCGGAGTATGTACCACTGGTCCCAGACTAGTCTCAGCCGACCCAAAGTCAGCGTCATAGTATGTACAACTCCTACCACTGGTCCTAGACTAGTATCGCAGTCTTAAAGAGTGTATCACTGGTCTTAGACCAGTCTCAACCGACCCAAAGTCAGTGTCATAGTATGTACGACTCTCACTGGTCCCAGACCAGTCCTGCACTGAAACGAAGTCAGTCTCGGAGTATGTACCACTGGTCCAAGACCAGTCTCAGCTCACCCGAAGTCAACGTCATAGTATGTAAAACTCCTACAACTGGTCCCAGACTAGTATCGCAGGCTCAGAGAGTGTACTACTGGTCCCAGACCAGTCTCAACCGACCCGAAGTCAGCGTCATAGTATGTACGACTCTCACTGGTCCCAGACCAGTCCTGCACTAACACGAAGTCAGTCTCGGAGTATGTACCACTGATCCCAGACCATTCTCAGCTGACCCGAAGTCTGTGTCATAGTATGTACAACTCCTACCACTGGTCCCAGACCAGTATCGCAGGCTCAGAGAGTGTACTACTGGTCCCAGAACAGTCTCAACCGGCCCAAAGTTAGCATCATAGTATGTACGACTCTCACTGGTCCCAGACTAGTCCTGCATTGACACGAAGTCAGTCTCGGAGTATGTACCACTGATCCCAGACCAGTCTCAGCCGACTCGAAGTCAGCGTCATAGTATGTACAATTCTTGCCACTGGTCCCAGACCAGTGTCATTGATCCCAGATCAATGGAGGTCATCCTAGCGTAGGGAGTACGGTAGATACAACGATGCATCCATCGGTACTACTATGGTCCCTAACTTCATTTCCTTGCTCATTGATCAGATGAGAGGTACTTCCCATGAGTCCCAGACTGCATGGGTAGGATGCTCTCGATAGGAGAACTTAATCAATCCTGTCCTCACAGGAGAACACATCAATCCTGCTACAATCGCCATGGAGAACACATAAATCCAGGCCTCACAGGAGAACTAATCATCCTGCTATAGAGGAGAGTGAATCATCTTGTTCCACAAGAGAGCGAATCATGTTGTCCCACAAGAGAGCGAGTCATCTTGTTCCAGTGTGCAACACCAGGGGAGGGTGAGTCACCCTGTGGTTGTATGTTGCTCTAGTAGAACTGCAAGCACCCCAGAGCTCAATGTATGCAACATGCAGGACCCTTTTACAAAGGTCTCTCGACGACTCCAAGTCGTTTGGGAAAATCACAAATTTGATCTTTCCTCGGGGCTCTGTCCTGTACATCATCTCAGTGCGATGGAGCCTCCTTGATCATCGACTTACCATATCCCAGATAAGGCAGTATTTGATGTCTATCTGCTGGAGCAATTGTCAAATATGGGATTCCTCAATAATCAAATCCCACCTCTGGTTGTCACAGAGAATCACAGTGGTATTAAAAACGTATAAACACCTTACTGAAGAGCTTCAACAACCAGACTGCCTCACAGAAGGCCATACTATTATCAATGTATTCTGCCTTGGTGGTGCTTAGAGTCACCGACTTCTGCTTCCTGCTCATCCAGGATATCGAGGCAGATTCCAAAGAGAAACAACACTGAGAAGTGCTCTAGTGATCTTCCATACTGCTTGCCCACTCATCATTTGAACAATCATGTGGTTTCATATTTTCGACAGTGTATCTCAATCCATGAGAGATTGTTCCCTGAAGATATCTTAGAAGATTCTTGGCACCAATCCATTGAGGCTCAAATATGAGCTTACCATGCTAACTGCATCCCATATGTCCAGACGGAGGTTCTCAAAGTACATCAACGTGAATGAGTTTATGAAACTCAAAGGCATTTCCCAAATCTGGTCTGACATCATTACCATATAACTTAAGATCCTTGAGGCAATCACAAGCTTGCAGCTTATCTTTCCACATTCAGAATCCAACTCCCTCTATCTCCTATAAATGAGAGGGTCTGCACCTATTAGACATAGGTGCTGGTATGAGAGTTTTATCATCCACAACATTTGAGTAATGGTTTGGATCGGTTTCACTCCTAGTGAATCTCAGCTGCATTAGACAACTATCAATCCTCTCATACTATGCCCGAGCTATTTTGCTTCAAGCCATAGAGGGCTTTCTTCCACCTGTATAAATGAGATTCCCGATCATGAGTCTCAAACTCCTTGGGTTGTTCCAAGCCTGTGGACCTGCTGCATGAGGGGAATGATCCCCTTATAATATTTTCCTTTAGTACATTTCAGACATTTACCTTCATGCTCCTTTTTGAATTTAGGCATCCTAGTCACCATATGACTCACAAACCTCTGGTGCTGAGTCAATGGACATGGTCCCCAGTGGACTTCCTGCAACTTCATACAACCCTGAACCCAAAAACATCTTTGAAAGATCTATTTTCAAACATGTACCTTTCCATTGATAAGTGCCACCTTGTAACCTTTGACTTCCATTTCCGATATGGACATCAGGTTCTTCTTGCGATCAGGTACATAAAAGAGATTCTGGGGTTCCTTGCTTTCGTGGAAGAGTCGACCATTTCCTTGATGACCTGCATTACCAGTCATTCTTTTGATGAACTTATTTCAACAAGGCATTTGCCTTTCCTTCCACCCTTAAATCCGAACTTCCCAATCAAGTGATTTTTAGATGGGCCATCAGAAACTTCCGCTGCGCCATTTTGATAGCATTCTCTGCTTCGACTTCACCCTAGGTGAATTATGAGGAATGCATTGATCCTTCTGTCTTGTCCCAACTGCCTTTGGTGATTTCTCTTTCACTCTTACTTTGGCATTGTCTTCACCTCAGCTCTGATACCATGTTAAATTTAGGTATGTTCTATGCTAGAGCAATTTATTTAAATTGTCATAGTTAGCAATCACCTCACCATTACGATAAATTACAGATAGAACATAAATATAAAACGCAGAAGTCAAGCCAAGACAAGAAGACATAAGATGTTGCGCGAGCCAGGGACAAACCCCACAATGTGTGGGGAAACCCTTTGATAAAATCCTCTTTTATCTTCAAATTTCAGCAGAGAGAGAGTACATTTACAACAGAAGTCAACACTTTGACTTTTCTAGATCTATCATAGATCATTTTGTATAATGATGAGATCAGTTGAAGACATTTTGCTTTAATTGATTCTCCAAGGTGACTCCTTCACCTATCATCGTGCTGCATCTGGTTCTCTTGCTGCACCACTGCATACTGCACCATGCTGCACTAATCATCATCATGTTGCCCATGTCCATGATCTTATTAATCATCTTGCTGTCTTTTATGTTGCATCTTCTATCCTATGCCTAAGCTACTCTCATCTACTCTTATCATCATTTTGCTGCCCATGCCCATCATGATCTGAGACTTATCATTCTTATCATTCTCATTATGTTGATACTTAACCATCATTGCACATGATCCTTGTCATTGTGAGCGCATGATTGCGGCTACAGGAATTTACAACGGCCTCATACCTTGATTGTTGTTATGACTACATATGGATATCTCTGTGTATAACATGAACAACGTATATATATATATATATATATATAATATATATATATATATATAATATATGACATATGAATATGACATATGAACAACGTGTAATAACATGAGCAATGTTGAACACCGTATATATGAACTGTGTGTAAGGGTATCTTCATGACTGCGTATGGACCCTTTATTAATTGCGTGTTATGAATTTATGACAGTAGTTGTTCCAAGCATCACATTGGCTACGTGTAATGATTCCATATGACAACGAATACAAATTAGGGCTTCAGCTGTTCCAGGCATCACGTTGCATGATCAGCGTGTTGTGGCAATGGATCCATCATGGATTTCTTCATTTCCTACCCAGTGTATAGGGTTTCCATACCTGAGCGTATATTGACTTCATGATAGCGTAAACTGTGTGGATGCATGTCTTCCGGATAGTATATATGTCTCCATGTATCTCTTCATGAACTACGGCTAAGTCGAACAATGTATGCCATAACGGTGTTAGATTTCAGAATATACATAATAGCGTATGCCATGATTGCGTTAGATATCAATCTCTATGTATACATACCAGCATATACATAACAGTATTATGATACGTTGCTTAGTGAGAGAGGTGATGTGCGTATATGTTACAACATATCCCATTACATCGCATGAATGTCTCCATGTCTGCATTCCTACAGCGTGTAATCCATCATGGATAGCATGTGAACTGTGTATAATCTCCAGCGTAAGAATGTCTTCCCTTACTCTAGGTGACTTCATTATAGGACTGCGTTCAAATGTTAGGGCTCCTTGAATAGCATATAAGCTAGGGCATCATCCACGTATAAGCTGGGGCATCATCCAATGTATCTTCTTGTGTGTCTCTCCTTCACCAAAAACCCAAAACGTGGTGAGGAGGAGATCACATGAAGAGTGTGTCTAAATGACATCAAATCCTCTTATATTTATACTAAAAGGAGGATGATGAATAGACATGTCGGTTGGGCTTCTAGAGCCTACATAAGAGCTGGTCGGCTTGATAATAATTACATAAACAAAATAAATTCATATCTCCATAAATACTTATCAGAATCGAATGATCTTTGGATCAATCCTACACCTCTCGACGAGAGGGACCCAATAAAAATATCAGCTACCATAAATAAGCTGACCCACATGGAGTTTGGCCCTAGTTGCCAATTTAACACTTCTCCTGAATCGAAACAATTGTGATATGGCCAACCTTATGAATGTGTTAAATTGAGAAAGGGATGAAGGGGACTATATATATTACCAGGTTAAATGGGGAAGCCAAAATATTATGTACCATGAATAAATATTTCCCAAAGAACTAGAACCTACACAAAAGATTAGACCAAGGCAAAGAAGTTGGAGTTCAACCAGTGTGTCACCAAGTCTTGTTGCTACAATGCCCTCCTAAATTTTTGTTTACATCCAAATTGTAGAGCCTACTTTGACCTTGTATGCTGTCATTTCTAGTAGTAAAAGTCATTCAATATGTATTCTCTAAGTTCTCAAGTCCCTGTTGGAAGAAAACCAAAGTGTCGTCTTTTGGCATGGGATGTGTCGCACATCGCATAAGTGGAGTTATGAATCATATCAAGGGGTAACTTTGGTTCCAATGAGTCCTATTTATCATATAAACGTATATTAGGCCCATTCCCAAAGTTTTATGCATTGTCGCATAAGTGTTGTCATTGTCATCACAAACTGTATCTTAAGTGTCACACTTCAAGGAAGTTGTTGTATTTCCATCACATTGAGGGGATCATGTTGTTCTTGTGTACTAAGTGATCAATGTTGTGTCATCTATTGTACTGAGTGCATGATCATGTTTAAGTTTTATCCTTTCTCACTTTGACCTCATTGATCTTGCACTTAGCCAAATTTTGAAAAAAGTTCTTTCTTGAGTAGTAGTCTATCACTCATCCCTTTGGAACTGTGCATTGCACATTATCAACCCTCAAGCCCAACACATGCCTCTTGGAACTATACAATGACCAATTCCTTCCATCAAGAATTGTGCACCAAATAGTCTTAGTGCTCAACCCTGTACCCTTGAGGCCCTCAATTGTGAATTTCATCCTCCCAGTTAGCCTTCTTATGTGCATTGCGTAGTGTCTAGCCTCAATCTTCCAGCTTGCCTCCTGGAATTGCTAATAAGGAAGACTCAAAGGACTCCAAAGACACTAGTAAAAAGTCCCAAGGCTCTTCATCTAAAAGTAAAGAGAAATATCCTTTTAACCTGGACAACTTGACTAAATCCTTGAATTTATTAACCAATGAAGTATTCGAACTCAAAAGGAAGTCAAGTAAGGATTTTACAAATAACAAGTCTTTTAAACCATTTCTTAAGAAGAATTTCAATCAAATGGTTAAGTTGTCACAGAGTTCTAACATTCTATTCAATGTTGAAAACTTGGGCATGGATAACTATTGTGATTCTCATCAAGAAGCAAATTTAGAGAAAACATTTCCTCAATGGAAACATAATATGAATGTTATGGTTATCAATGTTATAGAAAGTTTGTCAGCAGAAGAGAATTAAGAGAAGACTCAAGGGACTTATGAACTAACCTTAACGAAGGAAAAAACAAGTGTTGGTGATTCAATTTTCACTTTTGATCTTGTATTGAACAATGATCAACAAGGTGCTAATGAGACCCGAGTGGGTGGTGATCCTCCTCAACCCCCTATTAGGAAATATAATTTGAGGAGAAAAGGACAGGTGACTGAGCAAGATGTGAGGAAGCAACTATTGAGATAGAGTTTACCTCCTAGTAATCCTACTCAGAGCACTCAAAACAAATCTAGAAAATGTATAACCTCAAAAGAATTCTTTAAGAAATAATAAGAAGAAGTCTATCACTCCTGAGGTATCAAACAAAGTCACACCATTTACCACTTCAACACACCCTTCCCAAGATGAAGATATAGATTACAATTTTCTTGAATATATGAAAAAAATTCACGCTAATATTTCCATATTTGAGGTAGCAAGGTTAGTAGGGCAACATGAGTTGATCATCCAAGCACTTGCATCTCAGTCTCTATCAAGTAAAATGGTTTTTGCTTCTCAAGCCTTGTCCAATAAGTTTCCTACTATTCTCAAATCGATTTTTAATGTAGCTAATGTAAAGTCTAGATCTACTTGCCACACTTTTATTTTATCTTTTGATATTTTTAATTATAATGTCCATAATTACCTCGTTGATTCTGGTGCCTTATGAATGTGATTCCTTTATTTGTTGCCAAGAAAATCAATGCGAAATGGGAATAAATTAATTCCAGAATCATACAATTATATATATCTTTAGTGTAGGTAATTGGTGACCTTAACAATGTTTAATTCATTTATCGTCTGACCATAGAGTTCACCAGTGTATTGACATTGTCATTGTGGACATTCCAGAAGCTTATGGATTGCTTTTAAGTAGAGACTGGTCTAGAAAGTTGCAAGGATACTTTTCTACTGATTGGTCACATTTGTGGCTTCCTTATAAGGGCAAGAATAATAAGATTCAAGTCTAGAACCTTTCATGAAACATAATGTTATGGCGCTTGAAGCTCCTAATGAGCCTATTAGTTATGAGCAAGTAATTTTCAGAATCTATTTTTTAGAAGTTGATCATGGATGTTATCTTGTACAACCATCCCCTGTACCACTATATACACAGTTGGAACTCCTTCCTTGCAGTCTAATTGGTACTAATGAATTTTGTAACATAGATGTAAATTGTACTAGTATAGGAACTAACCCTATTGCTGCTAATATTTGGACTTTATATTTTGATGGTTCGAAAAACTAGGAGGGTTCTGGAGCTGGTTGTATTTTGATTGACCCTCAAAAGAACAAGTATCTAATCTCATGCCAAATATAATTTGAATGCATGAACAAAATTGCCGAAGAATTGCTCACTCTGGGACTAAAGAAGGTCATAGATCTCAAGGTGGAAGCACTAAAGGTAATTGGGACTTAGATATTATCACACATCAGGTACGAAATACTATTAATTGTGTATCACCTAATTTTGAAAAACTAGCAGCAAGAGGTATGATTTCTTCTTTCTTTGAATATTTTAATATCAATTATGTTTCTAGGATTCACGATGCAACCACAAACACATTAGCTAATGTTGCTGCTAGGTTGTCACCACTTAGAGATGGTTTTTCCATTAAGATTATTTATAAGCCATTTATACCCGATAATGTTACTAATTTTTGTGTTTTCAATGATGACAAACAAACACTGGATTTTATGGCTATTGCTGACATGTTTAAATATGTGGCGATAGACGAAGATGAGCACGAAAGGGCTTTGCAGGAATCAACTTAGGGAAATAAAGGGAACCCCATTCCTAAGGGTGTGGTGTCTTTAGAAAATATTTATTACCTACATAACCTCTTTAAGAGGCCAACTAATGCTAAGGCCCACAACTATACCCTATCACATGAAAAACTTAACTTGGGTATTAAGGAATATATGCAATATGTGAATCTTGGTACATGTTGTTATCCCCAAGAGAAAAAATCTTTTGTTCATATTTTCAAACAGTAACGAGATGTGTTCGCATGGACATATGATGATTTGAACACCTATGATATGTGAACTATCCAACACGTGATACCCATTAAGGAGGGGGTAAATCCATTTCAACAAAATTTATGAAAATTCCATTCTACTCTTGAATCTATCATTTAAAAATAACTAAGAAAAATGTTGGATGCTCAGATTGTATTCATATTTTTTTATTCTAACTGGGTCTCAAATTTGGTTCTTGTTAGAAATAAGTGCAGAGAGATACACTTATGTGTTGATTTCCGCAACCTGAATTGAGATTTAAATAAGAATAATTATCCCATGCCATCTATGGAGAAGATAAATCCAACCAATATCTGGGTGAGAGATGTTCTCGCTATTAGACAGTTTTTTCTGGATACAACCAAGTTCTAGTAGCAAAACTCGACAAGTTAAAAACTACATTAAGGACTAAATGGGGTACATTTTCCTTTTAGTAGATGCCTTTTAGACTCATAAATGTTGGTGCTACTTTTTACCGTGCTATGGACATCAAATTCTATGGTTTGACTGGACAAAGTGTGGTCGTGTACTTGGATGATGTTACTGTATTTTCAAAGAAAAAATCCGATCACTTATGTCATCTAAGGAAAATCATTGAGCGATGTCAAAAATATGGTATGTCTTTAAACCCAAAGAAAAGAATATTTCGAGTGCCCAAGGGCAACATCTTGGGACACATCATAGCTAAGAGTGTAATTAAAGAGGACTTGAAGCGGGTCAAGAATATTGCTCAGATTTCCTTTCCAGTGAATAAGAAAGTCTTGCAATCCGTCTTGGGGAAAATTAACTTTCTCCAGAATTTCATCTTGGATTATGCATAGATTGTTAAGTCATTAGAAGAGATGATTAAGAAGGATGTAGTCTACAAGTGGGACCAAAGGGAGAAAAATTCCTTTTCCCAGATTAAGTGTAGAATTTCCTTGTAGATTAAAATTGCTAATTGTAATTTAATAAAACAATAGACTTGAATCTACTCTACCAATTGTGGAAACAATTAACGCTCACAAAATCATGAAGCATACAAGAGAAAGAATTCAATCAACACATTACACAATGATTTCCTAAGGAAAGCCACAACTAAAAACCCCTGTTATCTGTATATTGCATTACTTAGAAAAATATGAGAAGATTACAATGCTTTTCTCAAGTCCAAGTAACTGCACTATCTCTATCTGTCTCACTGCTTCCTAAACAAGCCTTCACCATTACTTAACCAATTTTATGCTTGCCCAAGTCTCTATTTCCTTACCTTGTTTCCTTGGGGATAAACCCCTTTTAATTAGGGAATTTCCTCAATTGGAATTGCGCATTTGATCGTAGGCATTCCTCTGATTGCATGCACCACCATTACAATTTGGATGATTATACAACTGATAGTACACTACTCTTGAACTCCAATTTCAATTGGGTAAATCGTAGATCACACATGCATGAGTTATTTATGGCTGAATTATTAGTTAACTGGTTGAACATTGGAGCTGCACCCCACTCCTAGAACTCCTACAAGTTCCACCCACATTTGGAACTAGTTTAACCGACTTTAACTCATTTAAACTAAATTAACTAATTACAACACAAAATAAACTCAACCATGGCTCCTATAAAGTAGCAGCCACTCTACATGACTCAACTTAGACCCTCAACTCGAATTAACTGAACCAACTAAGTCAAACTAAATTAGTTAACTCGTACAAGTTGTCATGTGATGTGGAATTACAATTTTACTCCTAATTTAAATCAAGGGGAAATTAAATCAGGTTTTTCTTGTTGCATTTTCAACATTAAACAAGTGATTACTGATTCTCCAACATTATATAGTCTAGATTTTAATAAGAATTTCTTGTTGTATAGTTTTTCTTTTGACACATCTCTTGCAGTTGTTCCTACTCATAAGGATAATCACGAAAGTGAGTGACCCATATCATTTATGAGTGCTGGCTTACAGGGATCCTAATTGAATTATCCCACCATCGATAAGAAAACTTATGTAGTATAGAAGGAAGTGAAGAATTTTAGGCCTTACCTCTTGAAGAGCCATGTTATCATCTTTGTGCCTCACCCAACGGTTAGATCCCTCTTTGTGAAATAATATTTTTGTGAGACGAGGGCAAATTAGATGACAAGCCTTCAAGAATATGATCTAGAATTCAAGCCAATTTATACAATAAAAGGAAACGGTCTCTGCCAAGTTGCAGTAGAAGCAACTGATTCACTATAAGAGGATTATTTTAGATGGGAACAAGAAATTGAAATGTACAATATTGAGTAAGCCACCCCTACAAATGTGGCCATGTCTTGGTATGTTGATGTACACTAATATTTAGAGTAGGACACCTTTCCCTCCCACTTATCAACGAAGCAGAAGTGAAAATTCGACTTATAGCCTTATCTTATCAAATTGTACGTGGTGTCTTTTTTGGAAGCACCACAATTGTGTACTACTCAGATGCTTGGAAGAACAAGATTCATAAAGCGTATTGAAAGATCTTCATGACGAGCCAACATGTGGGCTCTATTCAGGGGACACTATTTCTCATATAGTCATGCAGGGTAGTTATTATTGGCCCATATTATTTAATGATGCACATGCCTACGCCCATAAGTTTCCTTATATGTCAAAGATGTGATGGTCAAGATAAGAGGTTAGTTTCCCCATTGCAACCCATTACCGTTGATTGGGGATTGGATATTATTGGAGATATTTTTTCCACATTCATCAAAGCAACATCGATATATCTTAACTGCTACAAATTACTTTATTCGGTGGGATGAAATAGTTCCATTGAAATAGGTGAACTAGCAGGAAGTCATCCACTTCCTTAAGTAGAATATTATTACTAGGTTCGACATTCCTATGTCACTTTCTTTCGATAAAGCAACTTATTTTTCATTGTTAAAAGTTTATGATTTTGGATTAGAGAATGGTTTTGTTTTAAAGAACTCATCTAAATACTACGCTCAGGAAAATGGTTTAACCGAGTTTACTAATAAGATTCTAATTCACATCGTTAACAAAATTGTTTACTCTAAGTAAAGGAAATGGAATATTTCATTGGTGAATGCTTTGTTGGCTGACTGTGTTACACTGAAATCCTCTCTAAAAACCTCCCCATACTTCCTTGTGTATGGAAAGGAAGCCATCCTTCATCCAAACATACACCTCTTGGCCCTTCAACTCATTCAGAGTAGGATAAAAACTCTTCTTAAGTTAAAGGAATAAAGGAGGAAGGAAAAATAAAGTTTGGTATGCATCAAAGTTGTATCAAGCGTTGGTTTAACAAGATATATGTGGGGAACAAGGAATTTAGTGTGGGATACCTAGTATTGAAATGGGATAAATACCATGAAGAGAAATGTAAACACACCAAATTTAAATCCATGTGGATTAGACCCTTTGTTGTTCATGATAAGCTTGACCACCATACCTATCATCTCCAATCCTTATATGGGAAGATGAACTCTCTTCCTGTTAATGACCAATATCTTAAGAGTTATTTTCAATAGCAGCTTAGGGCTATGTTTCTACCCATGTACATATTGATTTTCCTTTCATTTTTATTTTGCTTATGTCATGTCTTATCCTTTCCTTTCTTCATATTTTTTTTGGTCAATCTATGTAAATACGACCCAGTGTGGAAGCGTCTTATCTGGTTTTGACTGATGTGGTGATAGTTTTAAAGGGATTTGTGAAATACAACAACACTTTGTTTAGAACCATTTGAACCATCCAAACTTAAAGCTTTAAGAAAAACCATGATATCCATATCTGTTTTAGGATCTTCATTCCTTGACTTAGTATTATAATTGACTGGTGTTTTGCATGTTGGTCCAATCCAGTAGAGAAGGGAAAGGAGAAAATTAAAGGCAAGCATACTAATTTCATAGGTATATAAAAATATCTAAAGATTAACTTATTTTTATCTCAATAATTCGTGATCCCTATTCCACCTCTCGCAATATAAATGCCAATAAAATTCCAATGAGCATAATGAAAATAAAACAAGTGGTGAAAGAAGAGAAAGGCTTCCCATGAAGGGAGGTGAAGCAAGTAACTTCGTTGAGGTATTGAATAGGCTTGATGGAAGCGAAGCAATCCTTGTGTTCATGTAGTGACTTTACTAGGGTACTAAACAGGCTTGCTAGTTGCAAGGAAACATCAGAGATGGAATTAAAAGTCTAATCATTTCAAACTCATGACTACATATTACCCTTATCCCAAATCAGAAAAATTATGATATGGTAAGATTTGTAAATGTGGTCAGCTAAGAAAGGGAATGGGAGAGACTACATCCATAACTGAGATAAGTGGGGAAGCTAAGGTAATTCATGCAATGAATCAATACTTCTTGAAATACTAGACCCTGTGTACAAAGCTAGACCCGAACAAATAAGATGGGGTTCTTCCAGTGAATCGCTAAGTATTTTCGTTGCTACAACACCCTCCTAATTTTGGCCTATATTCAAACTTTGGAGCCTCCCTTTGATCATGTGAACTATCATTTATATCCATTATATTCATCCCATGTTTGCTTCCTAAGTTTCTAATTACTTTTGTGATGGAATTCTAAGTGTCATCTTTTGTTAAGCGAAGTGTCACTCTTTGCAGAGGGGAGTCATGGCATATTTTTAGGAGGTAGCTCTGGTGCTTGCTATTGAACTAATGGATTTTATCTATCATAAGGACATGCATTGGACTCATTTTCAAGGAATCGCACACCCTCTTGTTGTAGTTGGCCATTGTGTTGAAAAGTGTATCTTAAGTGTCACAATTGGAGGTAAGTTTTGTTTCACTGTCGTTTCAAAGGATGCAAGTTGATTTTGGGAACTAAGTGTTTCATTGTCATTTGGTTGGTCATTTATGAGTGTGTGATCCTGTTCAAGTCTTGTTATATGTTGTAATCTCATCTTTCTGCCTTATTGGTTCCACACTTAGTTAATTTTGAAGTTTTTATGTCTTTGAATCTTGCCTAACCAAACACCCATCTTCCCACCTCCTTAAATTGTGCACTACACAGTTGCAAGCCCTAGTCATCCACTACAACAAAACCCTATGATTAGCATCCCTTTTTTCTTCCTTTTTTGCGTCTAGAGCCCATTTTTGGTGCTATTTGTGTCCATTTATCAAATATGGTGCAAAAATTGATGCAAAGTTTGCACCAATTTTTTCACCAAGTCTTACACCAAGTATTGTAATAGGTTTTGCATCAGGTTTTACACCATGTTTTACGTCAGGTTTTATGCCAAGTTTTGTGCCATCCTTTGCACCATGTTTTGCATCAAGTTTGGCACCTATTTTTGTTTCACCAACTTTTGTATCATTTATTGCATCCACTTTTTGCGCCTACACTTGCATCAACTTTTTCATCATCTCTTGCATCCTCTTTTGCATCAATTTTTAAATCATTTTTTGCATCCCATTTGCATCAAGATTTTCATCAACTTTTGTGTCTCATATTGAATCTACTTTTGCATCGAATTTTGTTGCATCAACTTTTGCATCATATTTTTCATCCATTGTTGCATCCATGTTTACGTCTACTTTTGCATCCCTTTTTGCATCTTATTTTTCATCTTCATTTGCTTCTTTTTTTGCATCTATCATTACATCCACTTTTTTGTGACACTATTTGTACCATGTTTTGTACTTACTGTTGTATCCACGTTTGCTTCCAATTTTCCATCCATCTTCGCATCCACTTTTGCATCAAAATATTGCATCTATTTTTGCATCCAATTTTGTGTTGGGTTTTGCATCTCATTTTGTATCATCATTTTCATCTACTTCCATTGCATCCATATTTTTCATCCAATTTAGTTTCTGCTATTGCACCCATGTTTGCATCCCTTATTGCATATTGTCTTGCATCCAAGTTTGCATTTTTTTTTTTGTGTTTTTTATTACATCCACTTTCTCATCCCTTTTGTTGTGCCATATCTTGTGCCTACATTGAAACCCACATTTTCTTCCAATTTTTCATCCACATTTGCATCCTCTTTTGTGTCCAAGTTTGCATCAAATAATTTTTATGTTTTTTGCATCCCATTTTGCATCTACTTTTACATCCACTTCTGAGCGTCCAATTTTGAATCTAATTTTGTGTCCACTATTGCACCCATGTTTGGTCCATGTTTACATCCATTTTTTAATACAATTTTGCCTCCTTTTTGCATCCAAGTTTATGTCTTTTCTTTTTTTTCATTGTTGTATCCACATTTATATCACAAAAATTCATGCTAAGTTTTATGCCTACTATTACACCCATGTTTTCTTCCACTTTTTCATCCATGTTTGCATCCTATTTGTGTCCAATTTTGAATCAACTATTGCATTTACTTTTTCATCCACTTTTGTGTCAATTTTTTTGTCTTGTTTTGCATCTACTTATGTTGTGTCCACTCTTCATCCAATTTTATGTCTATTGTTGCCCCCATTTTTTTTTTAATTTTGCATCCATTTTCAAACACTCATATATTTTCTGTATTGGTGATATTTCTTATGGCACTAACAATTATGAACAACTGATGACAATGTCAATAATTATGACGATGACATGAATTGTGATTATTATGATAATCAAAATTATGATAAAGATTATGGGGGTTATAATGACAATGATGATGGCGATGCTAATGACCTTGGACAATCTTCCCAATTTTTAAATGTTGTCATGGTCATAATCATAATCATTATATTTAGAGTCATCTTCCAAATCATCATCATTTGATCATCATTATCATTATTCTCATCTTGGTCATCATCAACAACAATAATGTCATGAATGATGATTATGATGTTCATGACGAAGTTGACAACAATGATGACAGAAATTACATTAATTATGATGATGGGGATGATGAAAATTATATTAACGATGATAATGGTAGTGATGATGATGATCATCAATCATCTCTAAAAAATAAAGTTGTCATTTCTCTTGCATATATCATGTGTCCTAACAACCCTTTTTGGGCACTCGTAATATTTTTTGGGTTGATGATATTTCTTATGACACTTATAATTATGAACAATTGACGACAATGTCCATAATCATGATGATGATGATGACGACATGAATGGTGATTATGAAAATAATGCAATGATGATATTGATGGTGGTGATGATGATGATAATGAAGCTGATGACACTCCCTCTAAACTAGGGAGATACTCATAATGAGACAAAAAAGTACTCTCAAGTTGAAATATTCATATAAGAATGGATTTGGATTGATAAGCATCAACGATCATTTACATCATCATATCCAACATTGTCAAAATAGAAAGGCCTTTACTAACAAGTTATATCTCTCCATTAGATCATAGCACAATGTTGGGAGGCATAAATTTGGACACCACTGCCTCTTTAGGCACTTACCACACTATGATGTTCATTAGGCATGTCCTCGCATGATCATTTCCTAATCCACTCTCATAATATTGGACACCAGGAAATGTCGATCCTCATGACTATTCTTATCTTGGATTAATGTACTTGACTTATGGAGGTTAGTCAAGGGTAAAGGACAAATTCTTAAAGAATATTGGTCCCAAATGTTTATCTAATCCACCATTCTCCTACTGGTGTCTTTAGTAGGCTTACAACTATTAGTCTCGGCCATAGTACATGACAAATGGATAATATGGTGTCAATGCTCACTCCCCCTCAACCAGGGAGGAGACATCCACAAGCATAAACGTTTCTCAAGAATACCCATCATTTTCATAGGGAATACCATCATTAATTTGTTTTTAGTGCATGACGCCTTTATGATTAAGCATTCATAGATTTGTGGCAAAATATTTCCCCTTTTGTCAATTGTGATGAAAGAAAATAAAAAAGTGAAAACTAAAAACATTAAAGATAAAATATAATGATTTATCTAAGTCTAAACTCTATGGTTAAAGTGAAAATTTATGTAAATATTATATCTATGAGTTGTTCAAAACTTATGAAAACCTTATTGCCTAAGTCATATATATAAGAAAAATTAAAAGAAAGAAAAATAAGGCCCAATGAATGGTAACTCATGTATTCACACCCTCTTTGAAAAGCATATGAATATATACACTCCTAGTCACACTTGATCACATGTTTGTGATGGTTAAATCATGAAGTCCTATTTTCCCCTTTCATTTTAACTTCATCATTTAAGAACCTAATTGAGGATCTATGGAATTTTTCTTGCCTAAGGGTTTCATGTCTACTCTTGGTTTAGTTATGTCACACTATGGTCAATCATGTGATGGAGTGAAATACTTAAGTTTGTGGAGTTATTAGAACAATGTATTAAGTTAGTCACCACACAGACATGTATTACATGTCAGTGATCCACATGTGTGGGTTGGAGACTCATTGCTTGAGAACATTAATGGATACTACTTTAGGGGTTTAAAAATTTATTAACGTAAGGGCCACAAGGGTTATAGGGGTTATTATCTTATGGACCATAAAGGTTATATGACATATTAACAGAGTATCATAAGGGGTTGTAGGTGTTATTAACATGATGGTATATCTTACAAAATATCTTGGTAAACATTATGATTCATCATTTCTTTTCCTCGAGACACTTGATAATATTGAAGTCACTCCCAATAATCCACAGAGATGGGGAGTATAAAGTACTTGTGTTGGAAATAGAATTGAGAAATAGAGGTTTTACATTTGCAATATTGGAGTCATAAACATTGGATACATGGTAGTAGTCCTCGATGTCAATTAACTAAAATTATATTGTCATAATGCGAAAAGAGGTAAACATATTGGTAACCTTGATTTCCTGATCATTCCAAATAATAGGCATTCTACCCAAGTATATCTAATCATCAATCACTACTACTTGGAAATTCCTCCCCAATTTTCTAATTATATGAGGTAGAACCTCACTTAATATTTGCATTTATTATATCAACATTATTGATGGGTGCTTTGCGTACCATTTTTCTTTTAGGAGTATTTTTTTTCCTGTACTATTGAGGTCCCTCATGTTCCATGAGACTTTTTTCATGGAGAATTTACACAGAAAGGAAGTATAATGTGACTAAAAAAAAATGTTCCAAGATTTAAGTTATTGGACAATGCCACTTCATGACTCCTATATTTCCTTAACCTGGGACTGAATGGTGAACTTGATAGCCTTAAGGGAAATATACCAATGAAAATCTCAAAAAGAGGTGACTTTTGACTTTATCACATACAAGTTAATAGACTAAAAAAAATATCCATAAAAATTTCATCAATCAATGAATCTTGAAAAAAAATATCCAAAACAATTTCATCAAGCAATGAAGCATTACATTATAAATTACAATCTATAAAACTTTTGGGAACTTTTTGTAGGAATTTATAGGGTAAGTTCCTCAGACAGAACACTAGAAGGACACCGCTCACAAACAGATCACAGATCAATACACCAGTATTTTGACGTGGTTAAAACCCTCAGAGAGGGAAACAGTCCACGGCCTGCGCCAACGTGGCTACTACAGGCAATTTATTAATAAAAGAATGAAAATTTACATAAGCTTCTCTCATGCACGGTTAACCTACAAATACCCCTCCATGCGCTTTAAATAGAATTCATGGACCAATTGGGTGTCAAGCCACGGATCAAGTGTCGGTAATACCGAGGAGAGAATGAACCGTCGGATCACTACATATCGTGACCGTCGGATTGTAAGTTACAAATGTACATAGTAAAGAAACACACTTTCCCTAACTCTATACTAGACCAAGTTATACTTAACTATTCCTATGTGTCGGAATATCCTAACATCCCCCCTTAAGAACAACTTGGGATAGGATTGAAGGATTTACAAATATGACACAATAGGAGAAGGACGGAGGCACTAGAGCCTATGCTTTTTGCTAAACCATGTTCAAAACCAGCATATTTAATATTAATACTGAACATTCATATGGAAAATAACACATTTTCATAAATTAAATAACATGTTATCAATCCTAAGAAATTTCACTAACATAAAACTAAAAAGCATGCAACTAATGGGAGTGATCACTCAAGGCCACCATAAGACAATTAATCTATTAAGACAAGGATTAATGGAGAAAGAAATCTACAAAGGACAAAGGCAAACCTATTTTAACTTTATTGTTTTATTAGGTGCAAGTTGAACATCTCAAAATATAATAAAGAGAATAATTAATTTTATTTCATTAAGAAAA
>APFE030521201.1:2292-82446 GCA_000404065.3 Pinus taeda | reverse complement strand
CTTTGCCAGACCTCAAGTTTATGTTCTGTAAAGGTAATATGGAATATGAAGTTCCTTCTTCTATATTGTAGGCTGGCCTCTCTGCTCTATTATTCGGATTTGGGACAGTTTGAGCAGGAATTTGCGTGGGTCTGGAAGGCTGTGGGTTAACTGGAAATTGGAGTTGTGGTGGATTTATTGGTGGAGGAGCAGGCAGTGCCTGTTGAGTAGGCTGAGGTGGATAACCAGCTTGTTGAGGGTACTGCTGATATGGTTGAGGATGTGAGTACTGTTGGTATGGTTGTTGATACGATGAATATGACTGAGGATATGTAGGATAAGGTTGAGAATACTGTTGAGATGGTCTCCATTGTTGCTGTGGGTTCACTACAACAAAACCCTGTGATTAGCATCCCTTTTTTCTTCCTTTTTTACGTCTAGAGCCCATTTTTGGTGCTATTTGTGTCCATTTATCAAATATGGTGCAAAAAATGATGCAAAATTTGCACCAATTTTTTCACCAAGTCTTACACCAAGTTTAGCACTAGGTATTGTAATAGGTTTTGCATCAGGTTTTACACTAGGTTTTACGCCATGCTTTATGTCAAGTTTTGTGCCATCCTTTGCACCATGTTTTACATCAAGTTTGGCACCTAATTTTGTTTCACCAACTTTTGTATCATTTATTGCATCCACTTTTGGTGCCTACACTTGCATCAACTTTTTCATCATCTCTTGCATCCTCTTTTGCATCATTTTTTGCACCATTTTTACAACATTTTTTGCAACCCCTTTGTGTCAAGATTTGCGTCAACTTTTGTGTCTCATATTGCATCTAATTTTGCATCGAATTTTATTGCATCAACTTTTGCATCATATTTTTCATCCATTGTTGCACCCATGTTTACGTCTACTTTTGCATCCCTTTTTGCATCTTATTTTTCATCTTCATTTGCTTCTTTTTTTGCATCTATCATTACATCCACTTTTTTTGTGACACTATTTGTACCATGTTTTGTACTTACTGTTGTACCCATGTTTGCTTCCAATTTTGCATCCATCTTCGCATCCACTTTTGCATCAAAATATTGCATCTATTTTGGCATCCACTTTTGAGTTGGGTTTTGCATCTCATTTTGTATCATCTTTTGCATCTACTTCCATTGCATCCATATTTTTCATCTAATTTTGTTTTTGCTATTGCACCCATGTTTGCATCCACGTTTGCATCCCTTATTGCATATTGTCTTGCATCCAAGTTTACATCTTTTTTTGTGTTTTTTATTACATCCAATTTTGTTGTGCCATATCTTCTGCCTATAATTGAAACCCACATTTTCTTCCAATTTTGCATCCACATTTGCATCCTCTTTTGTGTCCAAGTTCGCATGAAATAATTTTTATGTTTTTTTCATCCCATTTCGCATCTACTTTTACATCCACTTCTGATACGTCCAATTTTGAATCTAATTTTGTGTCCACTATTGCACCCATGTTTGGTCCATGTTTACATCCATTTTCTAATCCAATTTTTCCTCCTTTTTGCATCCAAAGTTGTGTCTTTTTTTGTTCATTGTTGTATCCACATTTATTTCACAACAATTCATGCTAAGTTTTATGCCTACTATTACGCCCATGTTTTCTTCCACTTTTTCATCCATGTTTGCATCCTATTTTGTGTCCAATTTTGCATCAACTATTGCATCTACTTTTTCATCCACTTTTGTGTCAATTTTTCTGTCTTGTTTTGCATCTACTTATGTTGTGTCCACTCTTCATCCAATTTTACGTCGATTGTTGCCCCCATTTTGTTTTCACTTTTGCATCCATTTTCAAACACTCATATATTTTTTGCATTCATGATATTTCTTATGACATTAACAATTATGAACAACTGATGACAATGTCAATAATTATGACGATGATGATAATGAAGATGATGACGATGACAAGAATTGTGATTATTATGATAATCAAAATGATGATAAAGATGATGGGGGTTATAATGACAATGATGACGATGACAATGATGATGGCGATGCTAATGACCTTGGACAATCTTCCCAATTTTTAAATGTTGTCATGGTCATAATCATAATCATTATCTTTAGGGTCATCTTCCAAGTCATCATCATTTGATCATCATTATCATTATTCTCATCTTGGTCATCATCAACAACAATAATGGCATGAATGATGATTATGATGTTCATGACGAAGTTGAAAACAATGATGATAGAAATTACATTAATTATGATGATGGGGATGATGAAAATTATATTGACGATGATAAGGTAGTGATGATGATGATCATCGATCATCTCTAAAAAATAAAGTTGTCATTTCTCTGGCATATATCATGTGTTCTAACAACCCTTTTTGAGCACTCGTAATATTTTTTGGGTTGATGATATTTCTTATGACACTTATAATTATGAACACTTGATGACAATGTCCATAATGATGATGATGATGATGATGATGACAACATGAATGGTGATTATGATGGTAATGCAATGATGAGATTGATGGTGGTGATGATGATGAAACTCCCTTTGAACTAGGGAGATACTCATAATGAGACAAAAAAGTACTCTCAAGTTGAAATATTCATATAAGAAGGGATCTGGATTGATAAGCATCAACGATCATTTACATCATCATAGCCAACATGTCAAAATAGAAAGGCCTTGACTAACAAGTTATCTCTCTCCATTAGATCATAGCACAATGTTGGGAGGCATAAATTTGGACACCACTTCCTCTTTAGGCACTTACCGCACTAGGACGTTCATCGGGCATATCCTCGCATGATGTTTTCCTAATCCACTGTCATAATATTTGACACCAGGAAATGTCGATCCTCATGGCTATTCTTATCTTGGATTAATGTACTTGACTTATGGCGATTAGTCAAGGGAAAAGGACAAATTCTCAAAGAATATTGGTCCTAGATGTTTATCTAATGCACCATTCTCCCTACTGGTGTCTCTAGTAGGCTTACGACTGTTAGTCTCTACCATAATACATGACAAATGGATAATATGGTGTCAATTCTCACTCCCTCTCAGCCAGGGAGGATAAATCCACAAGCATAAACGTTTCTCAAGAATACCCATCATTTTCATAGGGAATAACATCATTAATTTGTTTTCATCACATGACACCTTTATGATTAAGCATTCCTAGATTTGTGGCAAAATATTTCCCCTTTTGTCATTTGTGATGAAATAAAATCAAAAAGTGAAAGGCAAAAACATTAAAGATAGACTATAATGATTTATCTAAGTCTAAACTTTGAGGTTAAAGTGAAAATTTATGTAAATATTATATCTATGAGTTGTTCAAAACTTGTGAAAACCTTATTCCCTAGTCCTACATATAAGAAAAATCAAAAGAAAGAAAAATAAGGCCCAATGAATGGTAACTCATGTATTCACACCCTCTTTGGAAAACATATGAATATATACACTCCTAGTCGCACTTCATCACATGTTTGTGATGGTTAAATCATGAAGTCCTCTTTTCCCCTTTCATTTTAACTTCATCATTTAAGCACCTAATTGAGGATCTAGGGAATTTTTCTTGCCTAAGGGTTTCATGTCTACTCTTGGTTTACTTATGTCACACTATGGTCAATCATGTGACAGAGTGAAATACTTAAGTTTGTGGAGTTATTAGAATAGTGTATTAAGTTAGTCACCACACACACATGTATTACATGTCATTGATCCATTTGTGGGGGTTGGAGACTCATTTCTTGAGAACTTTAATGGATACTACTTTAGGGCCTTGATGGTATATCTTACAAAATCTCTTGGTAAACATTGTGATTCATCCTTTCTTTTCCTCGAGACACTTGATAATATTGAAGTCACTCCCAATAATCCATGGAGATGGGGAGTATACATTACTTGTGTTGGAAATAGAATTGAGAAATGGAGGTTTTCCATTTGCAATATTGGAGTCATAGACATTGGATACATGGTAGTAGTCCTCGATGTCAATTAACTAAAATTATATTGTCATAATGCGAAAAGAGGTAAAGATATTGGTAACCTTGATGTCTTGATCATTCCAAATAATAGTCATTCCACCCAAGTATATCTAATCATCATTCACTACCACTTGGAAATTCCTCCCCCGTTTTCTAATTATATGAGGTAGAACCTCACTTAATATTTGTATTTCTTATATCAACATTATTGATGGGTGCTTTGCATACCATTTTTCTTTTAGGAGTATTTATTTTCCTGTACTATTGAGGTCCCTCATGTTCCATGAGACTATTTTCATGGATAATTTACACAGAAATGAAGTATAATGTGACTAAAAGAAATGTTCCAAGATTTAAGTTATTGGACAATGCCACTTCATGACTTCTATATTTCCTTAACCTGGCACTGAATGGTGAACTTGATAGCCTTAAGGGAAATATACCAATGAAAATCTCAAAAAGAGGTGACTTTTGACTTTATCAGATACAAGTTAATATACTAAAAAAAATATCCATAAAAATTTCATCAATCAATGAATCTTTAAAAAAAGTATCCAAAACAATTTCATCAAGCAATGAAGCATTACATTATAAATTACAATCTATACAACTTTTGGGAATTTTTTTCTAACCATGTTCAAAACCAACATATTTAATATTAATATTTAACATTAATATGGAAAATAACTCATTTTCATAAATTAAATAACATGTTATCAATCCTAAGAAATGTCACTAACATAAAACTAAAAAGCATGCAACTAATGGGAGTGACCACTCAAGGCCACCATAAGACAATTAATCTATTAAGACAAGGATTAATGGAGAAAGAAATCTACAAAGGACAAAGGAAAACCTATTTTAACTTTATTGTTTTATTAGGTGCAAGTTGAACATCTCAAGATATAATAAAGAGAAGAATTAATTTTATTTCATTAAGAAAACCCAAGCACATTCTATAACTTAGCAAGGAAGAGATGTATAATACACATCTCAGCGACACAATGCATGGCATTAAGTTACTTTTTTATATATAATTTAAACTTATATCATAAAATCACAAATTTAAATGAATAGATGTTTAAAAATCCATTTTTACAAAAAAGAAATATAATTTTTGTTATAAAAAAAAATCAGAAACTAAATATTTTTAGAAAGCAAAAATATTAAACTGAATATATAAAAAAAAACTAAACTTAAGCAATAATTTATTTATTTATTCATTTTATTTATTTTTTATTTTTAATTTAAAATATTTTTTAGAAATTTTTTAAACACTTCCATCCATTCTAAGAAGCAAAAATAATAATAGAAATAAGGATGGACCAAAAATATTCCTTTCCTTGGTAAGTGTTTCCCACCATTCATTCCACTCACTCGAGCTATTTCATAAAATAGAGATAAGTGTTATTTCACACTCTTCTGGTAAAGCCTATTGAGCTTCTCTTATGATATATCTATTCCTTGATGGAGTCCTTGATATATTGATCAAGTTTTGATTCCTTGGAGATTAATTAAAGCAAAGAAAACATGAGTACTCTTAACTCCAAGTTCAATGCCTCTAATGGTGGACACAAGGCAAGGGAGGGGTTGTTATCATGGTCATAACTCCAAGTTCATTGTCTCTGATGATGGACGAGGCAAGGGATGGGGTTGTAGTGATGGTCGTGGTCATGGAGTTTTCTCTTTTACATTATATTTAGGGAGTTCAAAGCAATTTGAATGGAATCATTGTCATCACTAAGTATAATGGATTAAGTGTAATAATCGATAAAATGAAGTAATTATTTGTAAGCATTTGTTCTTGAACGAACATTAGGATCCATCTTATTATAGAGAAAAGTACATGAATTAAAAACAACTCAATATTTCATGTGACATTCATATTGTATGCGACTTTATTTTTCATTAAAAACAATTTACCTTTTCATGCGACATTCTTTTTTTGTTAAAATTTCTTCTATTTCTAATCTAAATTACAATTGTAATTTGAAATAAAGCTTCTAGTAAATATTAATTTACCAATTCTGCATGGAAATCATAAGAAACATTCACAATATAATATGAAGAACAAATGGGTACCTACTTCATATGGATTAAAAAATGCTTCTACTACTTAATGTGAATTACAAGTGTAACCATAGTCGGATCTCCAGTATATCTTCAGCCATATTTTCATTTTATTTTTAGTACTATTAAATGCTATTATGTCCTCCCTCATTTTATTGTTAGCACTGTAATAAAATATGCATTTTTCTATAGAATTAGTTCTAACATGTAATATTGATTTTTTTTCCAGAACAATATAGGTAATGACCACGAAAATGGTGATATAGACTATGTTTAGATTACATCGTATATCAAAGATGATGATGATGAGGATGGTGATGGCATTGGTGATGATTATGTGGATGATATTATCAGGATGGTCAGGATGATGATCATGGAAATGATCATGAGGATGAGCTTGACTATGATTTTCCTAGTGCTAGCTAGCCATGCGTTATTTTTTATATTTAGTTGGATGTCTTAATATGGTAATCATACATTTGAATTTTAGTTTATTTGAATAATGATGATGATACTATCGGTACTATGTTGTTACCTTACGAATATGTTGAAAATTGTTACAATTTTTTAATGAAGAATTATTGTGTATGATGAGATTCCTTTTTTTTATGGATGTTGTGAATTTACCTTAGCATAATGATATCTATGAAACATTTTTATTTGGTAATCTTACATTGACTTTTAGTTGATTTGATTAAATATGATGATGATATTATCATTTTTATCTTGTTATTTTATGTATATATTGAAAATTATCAACATTATTTTGATGGAGAATTATTATGTATGATGATATTACTATCTTTTGATGGATGTTGTGAATTTACCTTAGAATAATGATGTTCATGAAATATTTTGATATGATAATCACACATTTGAATCTTAGGTGATTTGATTAAAGATGATGAGGATATTATTAGTATTATCTTGTTATTTTATATATGTGTTGAAATCTGTCAATGCTTTTTTATGGAGAATGATTATGTATGATGATATTACTATTTTTGGATGTAATGTTGTGAATTTACCTTGGAATAATGATATTTGTGATAAATGTTGATTTAGTAGTAATATATGTATATTGAAAATTGTTAATGAATTTTTGATGGAGAATTGTTATATATGAGGATACTGCTATATTTTTTATGAATGTTATCAATCACCCTTAAATTTGTTTACAAATACTAAGTTATGAATTTGAATTGTGATATATTCTTAAATGTGTTATACATGAAAATACCTCCTCATCATCTTGGAGGAGAATACTATATTGTTGGTTGAAAAACCCCTTTCTCCTAAATTATATAATTCTATAATACAAGTTATGTACCATGAGGACCACGGTATCCTAATCTATAACAAGCTGTCCCCTTCATCTAATGTTTGTTACCAAAATTCTCACATTAGAGAAATTTTTAACTCAAAAAATAACGAACTAAGAAAAAATTAAGAAACTAATAAAATAATGCCATGTAGACAATTTTTTAATATATCATTTTTATTATTTTTTTACCAAAATTACCCAAATAAATCTTACATTTATCAAAATAACTGTATATGTATTTTATATTTAATATTTCATTAATTTTGCACAAAATTTAATAAATTTTAATTAAAAAAACAATTCAAAATTCTAAGGGAATTTAATTAAATTTTAAATTTACCAATACACATCCATTTTTCTGAAAATAACATGATGTATTTTATTATTGAAATTTAATTTATTAAACACAAGATTTAAGAAAATTTAAATTTAAAAGGAAATTTAAGTACTCAATACAATGACTTTTATCAAAATACGATATTTATATTTTATATTTAAATTAATTATCATCAAATTAATAAATTGAATAAAAAGTAAATTTAAAATTTAATTTAAATTTAAGTATCTTAGGATTTTATATTTAAATCTATTTATTTAACACGCCATGATTTACCCTTCATTAAAAATATTCTTGATATTCTAACTTTTATAGATTAAGATATTAATTTTATTTGTAATATTTAATATAGTTTTGGGTCACTTGGGCACCATTCACAGTTAAATTAGGTAAGTTATATTATTAAAAAAAATCCACTACCTAGTCGCACCTGTATGTCTTTTAAATTTTAAAGGATTTTGATTGTCATACACATTATGACATGGAAATTTAATGTTAACATTTTAAAATGAAAATTCCTCTAATGCGAGGAAAAAAGCTCGAGTTAACTAGAATTTGACATTCTTGTTCACTTTCGGAAACTCATATGGTGGAATGTGATCTCTTTATCCTCATCTTTAGATTTTTCCTAAAAATAATAAAAGCATACAAAAGTGGGAAAGAACCATAAATCACGGGGAAACTTTTTTCTAAGCACAAAAGCATCTAAAAAGTGGAAAATGCCATTTTTATATGAGGAAACATTATTCACCCAAAAGATTTTGCCAAAATTAAACTAATGAGGAATTTGGGAAATCTTCATAGCCTTCACTTTCCTATATATTGGAGGCTTGACCATTGAAGAAATGATGGGAATTCGTGTATTGTCACGTTGCTAAGATCTATCTTGAGAGGGAGAGTTTTGGAGCTAAGAGTTGGGGGAGGTGTTGTTGCAACTGTCTGATGGTTGTAACTTTCCTCCAACTCCTTTATTAATATAGATTAGTTGTTCTTCCTTCCATATGCTACTATTCATTCTTTAATTATCCTATTTAACTAATGAATGTATGGGATTTTGATTTTTATATATTTATTCAATAATCTTTATATGTTTATGATAGTTTCAATTATCAAGATATTATGTTGTGAAGTTTTCTTTGTTCTCTCTCATGTGTGTAGGACCAATATTTGGAGCTATCTAGGAGCGCTTCCCAACAACACTAAAAACTCCAACAAGACCTGCATGCGAGGACTCACGTGAATTCATTCTTCTTTTCTTAATCTATACTCTACATCTTGATCTACTAAGAATCCTGAGCATTAGAACAACCTATCTATTAACCAGTCTATCTTAGGTTTCTAGGATAAACTGAGAGGGTTTTATGTTCATCTAACTGTGCATTAAATCCTACAGCAAAATGATATTTATAAACTATAACATATTTCACTATGTAATAAAATTAGTAAAATGGAAGTAAAAGTAAAACTCTAAACAAGAAGCCAAAAGTGGATGTAACCATCGATGCAAAATTGGAGGTAGAATTGGATGTTAAACTAGCCATAAAAACAAGGCAAACAATGAGAAAAAAGGGTTTTAAAGTAGAATTAAAAAAGGGTGCAAAACTAGACACAAAGAAGGGAACAAAATAGGGCATAAAAAAGACACCAAATTGGGCGCAAACAAGGATGCAAAAATGGCCACCAAAATGAGGATGCAAAGAATGGTGTAAAATTAGGATGCAAAATTGGGTGCAAAAAGGATGTAAGAAAAGACACAAAACAAGAAGAAAAATGGGACTAAAAAATGGTGAAACTAAGGATGCCAAAAATGATGCATAACTAGATGAAAATTCAAACTAAAATCTAGGTGCAAAATGAGATGCAAATGTGGACACAAAATGTGGTAGAAAAAATGATGCAAATTTGGATTCCAAAAAGGATTCAAAATTAGACACCAAAAAGGATGCAAAATTGGACATAAAAAATGGTGAAAATTTGGACACAAAGTAGAAAAAATGGTGTGAAAATGGGCATAAAAATGGCTCAAATTTGGATGCAACATTGGATGTAAAATGAGGTGCAACAAATGATTCAAAACTTGGTACAAAAATAAATGCAAAAGTAGACGAAAAGAATAGCTCAAAATTGAACGTAACATAAGACACAAAATGGGATTCAAAGGTGGATGCAACACATGGTCCAACATAGGGTGAAAATTTAGATGCTCAAAAGGATGCAAAATTGGATGCAAGAAATGTTGTTAAAAATGATGCTAAACTGGATTCAACAAATGATGAAAAATTAGGTGCAAAATACGATGCAATGAAATGAAAAAGTGGATGAAAAAAATGGTGCAAAAATGGATGAAAAATTTGGCACTAAATCAGATTCAACATATGGTGCAAAATTAGAGGCAAAAAATGGTGTAAAGAAGGCAGAAAAATTGGTGCAAACATAGATGTAAATTTAAGTGCAAAATTAGAAGCAAAAAATGGCATAAGACTAGATGCAAAAACTGGCACAAACTCGATGCAAAAAAAGGCACTAAATTAGATGCAAACGATGGTATAAAACTCGATGCAAATTATGACACAAAAATAGAAGCAAAGAATGCCACAAAATAGGAAGCAAAAAAAGATGCAAAAATATATGCAAAAAATGGCACAAAACTAGAAGCAAAACCTGTTGTAAAACCAAATGCAAATCTTGGTGCAAAATATGATGCGAAATTTGGTGTAAAAAAGGATGCAAAATTTGGCGTAAAAAAGGATGCTTTAAAAATTGTACAATAGAGACAGATTTAGCGCCAGCCTGCTCATCCCAATGGAGAGAAAAATACACTAAAATCTGGTGCTAAATCTAGTGTAAATTGCTTGTCTTGTTGTAGTGATCCATCCTATGCCTCTTGGAACTGTGCACTACGTAGTCACAAAGATCAGCCTCCTAGAATACGCATTGCACAATATTAGTGCTTACTTACCATCAACTACACTTGGCCCATATTGCAGTCCTTGCCCAACCTTGCCTCCACTGTGCACTACACAATTTTAGTTAGCACTCAAGCCCTATCTCAGTTCCAAACTCCCTCAACTATGCAATGCATGAACCCTCTCCCTCAAAAAAAGCACACTACACATTCAAAGTGAACAAGCCTCCCTACTTTGCCTCCCTAAATCTCTCAACTGTGCAATCATGCCTCCCTATCCCTCAGTCACTGCGCACTGCACAATCATAGAGACTAGACCCTAATCCCTATCTCTTGCTCATGCACACTACATAATCCTTAGGCCTCCTCCTCAATCTAGCAAATTGTCCCAACTCAGTCAATATATTGCATGAGAAATAGGACATACTAGGGTATTTTGAGACTAATGTCGTCTTGTCATGAGTGAATTCCATTTTCATGTTCTCCTATATTTACATGACAGGATGATTCTTAAGGAGGATGCCAAGGAGATGATGCAAGAACACACTTGTGAAGTTAGAAACACAGAGAGATCATCAAGCAAAGAAATGAAAGGAAACTGGATGGTGACAAAAGAATGAAGATCAAGATCACATGAAAGACTCTATATCATCCCAACCTCTTGGAGGATGAACATGAATTACATGTAAGATATATCATGAAGTTGTGAAGATAGTAGCAAGGAGAAAATCTTGGCATTGATACTCTACAATTAAGTTCCATGTCACCATCGCCAAGTCATGGCTTCTCCAAGTGTCACCTTAAGAGTTTTATGTGTCATTGTATTTTGCCACATCATTTGTGGAATGTAATTATGTAATTTAAAAAAAAATGAGAAAATGTAAAATGCGTGGAAACCCAAGGGTCACACATAGTATGTGAAAAATTATGTAGAAGCTCAAAGGTCTCATAGGAATTCAAAAAGTCACATGGATGCTCAATAGTCATGAAGGGAGATAAAGAGTCACAAGGAAGGTTTAAATTCACCTCATTTGTTATATATTCACCCTCATAGCTCAAGCAAAGGAATTTTTACCTTGGCTTCTCAAGCTAAGCATAGGATAGAAGATTAATCTTTTGAGAAGCAAGTAGTTTCTTAACGTTCCACTATTGGAACAAGTGTTGTATCATTGTAATGATGTATCTTGGGAATTTCACTCTATAATTCATAGTAATGGTATATCTTGGGACTTTCACTCTATAATTAAAAGCTCTTGGAGCCGGCATACTTTCATGCATATGTCATGAATGATTGTAATACTATTCTTTCATTGTTTGTGGTGTACATTTATATTTTTACATACTAATGAAAATGAATTATTTTGTTGGATTTAGTATGATTCTTTAAATTGTGTGTCTCTTGTTTTCGTGATTGTTATTTCTTTTTTAACTATTTTTCAAGATAACTAACGATTCTTTTAAATATATGTTTGTGTCTTTACTAGGATAGTACTATTAATTTTCTCTTAAAGACTCACTTTCTCTTCGTTTTCGTGAAAGAACCATTATACAGTTTGCAATTGAATACATCACAAGGCTAAATTACTTGTTTATCTTGAAAGTATATGCGTTTCTCTTGTGCCATTCATTGTAGAAATCATTAAAAATATGGTAATGAGGCCTGTTTCCTAGATGGGGCTCCTACTCCAAATGGTGTGAGGTGTAGTTGGGACTTCATATCGAGGAGACCCCTTGTATGTTGGTGGCATCCAACACCATCGACAATACAAATACTCATATAAAGTGAATGCATGGGGGATTAAGTTGCTTCATATAGTTGAAACTTTAGTTATGTGCTATAGTTTTATTCTATATTATGTATACAATAGCTCTGAAGTTCTACATTCCATAATCTTCTTAGTGTGTGCAAAGCAAAACTTGGAGGGTTCTCAATCTATTGGCATCTGCACCTTTATTTTTTGTATACTATTCTAGTTTCATGTACATTTTTTTTCTAGAAAACATATCTTTGCTTTTTCCTTAATTTCCTATTACATATGTGTAAATTAGCTTTTATTTATGTGCAAAAACTATTTTCCTTGATTAAATTAAAAAAAAATGTCTAATATTGCTTTTGGGTAATGATTGGAGTTGTCTAAAAAGTATTATTACAATCCTTTTCCACCCATAGGAGTATAATATAGACACTACAACTTAATTTTCTACCTATTGAGACCGCAATGGATGTTCGCTTGGCTAGTTAGACTAGAGTTAGTTTTTTTCTTTGATTTGATCTAGAATAGCCTTTCAATTCAATGAATAATTAAAAATATCCACAAGCAAAAACAATATTGTTGTGTGGGCCTTTTGAGGTGTCATATCCCTCAACTTGGATAACTAACCATGCAATCTTTGGTAGCGTAGCTTGGAAAAGATTAATTCCCATTTCATCCTGAAAGTTGTATTGGCAGCCTAAAACTTTGTCTCACTTCGCAATAGTTCAAGTAGAGTTAGTATTGATATCAAATTAGAAATTTTATTACTTCCATTGCAATGAATTGATGTATTTATACCTTCTTTAATGATAGATGTTAATCTTGAATTCCATTTTTAGTCAAAGCTTGAATTTCCTTTCATACATGTTAAATCTTGAATTCGATTCTTAGTTAAAGTTTGAACTTCATTTTGATTCAAAGTTTATTTACTGATTTAATTGGCTTGCATACGTTCTTGATTTTAGCTTGAATCCCATTCTTTACTTAACCCTTCAGTTAACATTATATTCTCGTAGCTCATTTGAAATTTGATATGAAATTCATTCTTAGTTAAGCTTAATATTTATTAAAGTGACACATTAGGAAACTAAACTAATTCTTTCACATATAGTGAGTGTGATTCATCAGTTATGATAATTTTGTTAATTATGTAAGTAAATTAAGCCTAAAAAACATCTCTCTCAACATCTACTCACCAGATTACCTCCTTTTTAATGGTGCTCTTGATTCAAGGAACTAAGTGCAGATGGAGAAAAAGATTCCGGATCAGTGAGGACATTTGGATTCATACTTGTCTTAGTGATATCCTAGAGGCCCAAAGACCATACCTCATTCCAACAGTTATTTTAGTCCTCAGGGACATGCCCTTCCTTACAGACAATCACATAATATTCCCTTTATCCCCTCGCTCCACTATTCTTCACAATATAAATCTATGCTGAGCATCCTCCTTTTCGCCTTGGATGTTAGGAGATCGAGTTGTAGTGATATAGGATTGCCTTTTACGACTGGTACCATAGACCAATGAGCCACTAATCTTGCACAACATTCTCCTAGTCTGCCTATTTATTCTTTGGAGTTGGTCATATATGGTTTTATATTAGTATGTTCTTTTATTTTCTATTTTTTTTTTAATTAATTAATTTATTATTATCTTATATCGGAACAACTTTTGTGCTTCAAATTTGTACCAACATCATTGTACCCATCAGAGTCCCATTGAACTACTTTGAGGTAATCGATAGGAAATTAATATACACACACACATATTCCCTTAATGAAATATCTTTATATTCACAGAGAAGAAAATTCTACTCAAGAACAAGAATTAATTACTTGAATATTAATATTAATTAGAAGAGGGTTGAAGAAAAAACTCTTTAGCTTGTAGCTCTGGTGCTACCTTGCACCCTAGGAAGTATATTGGCTTCTATTTTCTACATCGATCTAGGTTTTGCCATCTTTGTTGGTTTTTGATTGGTAGTGTAGACTCCCCATGCAGTAGCTTTGTTGGATGATGTGGCCTCCAACACTTGAGGGTTGGTCCCTCCCCCTCCCCACCTACTCCAAACATTGTGGAATTTAATATACTTGTGACTGATGCATAGTTCGACCCAAGATCTAGACCCATCATTTTTTTTGAAAAATTAAATGACATCCCAAAAAATTTAGTAAATGTCAATCCATCAAGAACTATGACCTTGAGTTTGGTAGATCGAATGTTGATTATGATATTTTATGGATTTTGGAGTTCCCCTTGTTCTTTGAACTCTTATATGGAAAATATTTGAGACCCTCAGATCAAACAGAACATATCCTTCTCCTTTTTTCGAACAGGTTTCTTTGCCTTTATTTTGGAAGAGAAACAAAATCAAGACTTGATATTTTGTAGTCGACCTTACTTCATGGGAACTTAGGGGTTATACTTGAATAGATGGAATATTGAGTTTAAAACTAAGAATAATATATCCTCCATTATGCTGGGATGGGTGAAGCTTCCCTATTTTCCACTTCATTATTGGAATGAGGACACCTACTTATTGCAAATGCACTTGCAAAATACATTGATAGTGCCAAGCCATGTGATGATATGTTGGCTTGTGCAAAAATATGTATGGAGGTCAAGTTGGAAAAAGGTTTACTCTAATTGGTGTAGTTAACTCTTGAAAATTAGTATTTTCTGCAAAAAGTGGAATATGAACAACTTCCATTCAATTTCAATTTATGCCATGAATATGGGAATTTTGCATGAAATTGTCATCAAGTCGAGATCTAGTGAAAACAAGGGGAATAAAGTGAATAATTGTAGCAACTGAAGAGTCGATGAGGGCCCAATAGGTAGGCTAATATTGGAAAATATATCAGAGGGCACGTTGACAAGGAGAAGGCTCCTCCATCCTCAAAGTTTTCATTTAAAGGTCAGACATCTTCTTCTAATAAAGCTAAAGAGGCTAGTCCATAAGAAAATTGTTTCACTACATTAGAAAATATGGAAGAGGGAGGTGAAAACCAAATCTTTTAGAAAATCAGAAAGAAAGAAATATTTTCTTATATAGATAATTACTCGTGATTCTTTTATCTTTATGTTCTTCTTTTATCTTTTAGTTCATCAAGTAATTACCAAAACAATAGCACAAGGACAATATATATATGAAAAAAACGAGGGAAAAACCCCTATCTAGGGGAAACCCCAATCAACGATTCTTCCTTCAATAGTTTCTTGAGATAATCCAAGACTCTTGACCTAGAAAAAGACTTCCTCCACACGAAGTCAACCCTCAATTCTTCTTGTAGATGATAACCCTTCAATAGAAACTTCGACCTAGTTGCATCAACTTGCAGTAGTAGCACCGTCCCATAAATGGAAACAATAGCGGAAACAACATCTTCAACTAGACAAAGGAAAACTTCAATCTCCCTAGATACTCCTCCTAAGTGACAGATAGCTAGCCCAAGTTTTCGATATTGATGTCTTCTGCCTTCCTCCAAAATTTCACACTCTTCTTCAGCCCCTTTGCAGCTCTTCTTCAACTTTGAACTTCCCAGCTTCTTCCTTCTGGATATCAAACTATGAGAGAGAGAGAGTGATTTTTTTTCAAATAAATTTGAACTACCTTGTATATATAGCCTTCAGTGAGGTCGAATTTTCCTTCTTAAAGATGAATTGATCTCTTTGAGATTGAATTGGTGTGGAGGTGACAAATAGCTTATTTGACTCAGTATTAATCATTTTTACATGATTCAGAAGCCCAAGAAGAGTCTTTTTTAATGGAAAATGACTCTAATGACTTTGAATAAATCCTAGAAGTCCTGAATGGGGAAGTTGACCTAAAACAATATGACCCAAGCATGAAACCCATGCTTTAATAAGTCATAATAATAATCAAAATGAATCTATGATTGAGTTGTGGCCTTCTATTGAGATTATTTTTGAACAAGAAGAATTATTGTAGAAATAAAAGGAAAAAGTGGTAGAAGTAAAGAAAGACTTAGAACACAAACGAAGAGATGCTACTAAGATAATCAGAGTTCTAAACTCTAAAACAAAGGTCCTTACTAAAAGGAATTTAATGTTAGAGTTGAGGAATAAGTGTCATAATATGGAAGTTCAAATTAAAAAGTTTTATAGGAAATTTAATGTTTTACATCAGAAAGGAATTCCAAGCCTCCAACCTATATGTGATAAATTAATCCAACTAGAAGAATATGAGCATAGATTGCATGATATAGCCATAGACAAAGCTAAATTTTTCAAGATCAAAGGATCTATCATTGGGAAGGCTTTCATGGAAGGTTTAACTTATAATTTGTTAATCTAATGTGAAGTCAAACATTTATTCATAACTAAACTTACTTTTGAGAAATACACTGAAGTTGATGACGCATACAAAAATTTGGTAAAGTTTTCTATTCCTAATAAGGAAAGATGGGAAACACTGTGTGAGCTAATCGATTGAGAAGACAATAAATGTTTCATCAACAAGATGCAAGTTTTAGGGAGAAGATAATAGATTTCTAGGAACAACAAAAAAAAAAAACAACTTTATAACTCTAGTCACCAACAACAATCCTCATATTCTGTGCCAAATGCCAAAACAATTCATATTTCCTCTTTTCCAGTTTTATTTTTGTAATAAATCCAAATCAATTTGGAAAATATATTTTGTAATAAATTTTGTCTTTAAGTCTAGATATTTTGAGATGAAACTCTATAAATCTCCTGTAATTCGAAGTACGAAGGGTTGAACCCTTGCGATAAGCTATTGAGCATGATTATAATTTTCTGAACTATTTTTGAGATTAATAGAAGGATTCTTGACTCATTTTGAAGTAGCCTATGTTCTACTATGAGTTTTTATAGTTTCTTATTATGCTTCCATATTTATTTATTTCTACACATGCTTGAAGTTGATAAGAAATCTAGGTAAGAGAAGATTGAATATCAATCTTTCTAAAATCCCCTGCAAAGTTATAATCAATTACATATATTAATTAACATAAATTATTTGTTTAAGTTGATTCCTTTGCATAATTTTATTGTTGATTCTTGTTATCTTTAGATATGCTCTGTTTGAATGTAAAAGGTTTTTACATGCATCATATATATATGACAAGTTAAATACTCTATTTGAATGTTTAAGGAATCATATATATCATCTTAAATTCTACCTTTCATAAACATTTTAAAGCTTAATTATATTAAAGTGAAGAATCAACCCTTTCATTATATTAGAAATAATTAGGATTTGCATTTGTTTAACAGTTTAAAGCATTGGTCATCCAAAACCCAAATTAAAACAACATTTTAGATGCTTTGACATAGTTCCTTAGCCTAGAACTGTCTACAAAGGACAACATCAGATTGGCACTATTCCCAAGGAACAAAAGTTTAAAGTTTCTTTTCCCCAAGACAACGATAAAAATTTCTTCTGAAAGGTGAATAAGAAGTTAGCTCACTAAAGTCATTCACCTGACGACTCCATTAAGTAAAGTTGGCTTCACACAAGCACACTAGGTCTCATTCTGAATCCGAGCTTCAATCTCCATTATCAGATCCTAAAAGGTTAGTAAGAATCACCCACGAATCGTCTCTGCCAGATGCAAATAGAAACCTCCTCTTCTATTTCTGCATCTCTACCACCATAAACTATATCACAACCTGATCCTTTCCAACCTATCCCAAGTCCTTCAAAATTATGAAAGCTACCACCAAAAGTGTTAGAACTATTGTCTAAAGGAGTTGACCTTCAATAAACTCTATTGGTTCATCAATTTGAATCCATTCACATTTCTTTTCCTACTTTAGAGGCAGATGATACAAAAACTCAGTTAGGGTTAGAATTACTTGATTTCAAACTAGCTGATTTTATTTCTTCTATGATACAAACCTACCCATCTACTTCTATCAAACCCAAGGGCAATTTTACTATTTATACCAGTCCTTTTACTTTTGAAGAAGAAGGAAAATCTATTCCATAAGTTCAGAAATTAGTTATACCTTCTCAATTCATTCAACCCCCTTCCACCTCCTATCACCTATCTTCATCTCAAGTAATATCTTCCCAGCATCCTTCTTCTTCCTCTTCTTCTTCATCTTCACCTACATCACCATATTTAATGGTTGGTTTTTGGCTAATCATAATAGCTCGATATGCAACACTAGTCCTTCCTCCTGCAACTCAACTCCATCCTTTTCCTGATGGATATCTGAAACATTTACCCAAATTGAATGGAGAAACAAGTCCATTCGCTAAATATGGTCTAGCTGCATTTTTATATTTTGCATATAATTTGAATATTGAACATAAAGATGTTTATAATAGACTCTTTATCCAGTCATTAGAAGTAAATGTTTGAATTTGGTTTAGAAAATTACAACCAAATACTATAAATTCTCAAGCGGAATTAATAATCATTTTTATGAATAAATGGGGAATTAAGAAAGATGTTGTTTACTATTTAACTGAATTTGAAGATTTGAAAAGAAACCAAAATGGACCTATTGTTGATTTCATCAAGAGATTTAATAAATTATATAAAAAAATCCCCCCCAGACTATAAACCCCCAGTAACTTTTGCCAAAGTTAGATTTTCTAAGGCATTTGAAGATGATTTTGTTGTTATGCGTAGAGAAAGGAAGTCTGAAACTTTAGCAAATATGCAGACCAATGCAATTGAAGTTGAAGGTAATAGGTCAACATCTAGTAAACTAAGAGCTAAAGATGAAAAGGCTGAAAAGAGAATAAAAGTGAGAGAAGAAGGTGCTTCACCATCAAACTAAAGATGAGGGAACCAAAATTGATGAAATAACTTCTCTCCTTATAAATATTTCTAATAGAATCTCTAAAATGGAAGCTCAACCTAGATTTGTTCAACCAATTGCAAATAGACCATAAGTTTAATATAGAATACGTTTTCCACCTCAAATTTTACAAAGACCAAATAATGACCAACAAATTCAACCTGTCTTATTGATTGATGATCAAGACCCTGAAGAAACCATTTCCATTGTTTCAAATGATATTAATCAATTTGAAGATTCCTCATCTCACAATGTTATTGTTCCAATAAATCAAGATTTAGTCTCTGCTCAAAACCAAGAAAGTGCTCAAATATCTAAATATCAAGCTTTCTCTGAGTTTTTCATTGTTGAGTTAAACATAAGATATGATTTAAGGCCTAGACCAGGAATTGGTAGACCAAACAAAAAAGTTATCTTTGATGAAACTCAAGTCAAAACTTATGAAACACAAAAATCATCAAGTGAAACACATAATCAGTTACCAGAAAAAATATTCCTGAAAAAACAACTCCAACAATTTTTAATGTTGACAAAGAACTTGAAAGAGTTAAAATTCCAATTCCATTATCTAAACTTTCTAAAAATCCAGGTTATAAAAATCAAGTTTCAAAATGGATTCAATCTTCAAGTATTGATGCATAAGAAAATGGCATAAGTTTTTAAGATGAATAACCTCAAGTAGTTTTTTGTCCTAGCTCTGATATAATAGATGAAATTGTACCCCCCTTCTATGTCACCTTGAAAATTCATGACTACCTTTTATATAATTGCATGTTAGATTATGGGGTTCTCATAATATAATGCTGAAATTAATCATGGATCAACTTCAATTGCAAATCACCAAACCATACCATGACCTATAATATTTGATTTTAACAAAGTAAGTTGTCTCAGATTAATCAAATATTTAGTGGTAACACTAGCTTAGATCCTTGTAAGGAGTATAGGCTTGGATATAGTGGTCACAAATATTCTACCCAAATTTGGAATGTTATTGTCTAGATCTTGTTGTACGAAATTGGGAGGGAGTTTACAAATGGACATGTCTTTTGCTACAATTCCAGCTTATGGAGGTGAACATTTAAGGTTATATAGAGAACAAAGGACAAAGAACAAAGGAAAAACAAAGAACCATTTAAAAGATAAGTATCAATATTTTATTTAAGTTTTAATTATACATGTGATTTATGATTATTATTTATTATGGTTTTGTTTTGAGATAATCGGATGTGATATGTTTATACATGGTGATTTGGTCAAAGATATGGTTTGACTTCTTATGACAATAAAAAAAATTGCAAGTGTACCATATTGACGGGCCACCAATGAGGTATGATTTGAATTCATTTCAATTCGTTTTTGTCTAATGGAAAGTATGTTCTTGGTACAGGAAAGCATGGAAATTCCCAAGTTGGGTGGTTGAAACTGACTACAAGGATTAGAACCAGTGGCAAAAGGAATTGGAAAAGGCAATAGGATGTTGGTAAAGAATTTAAGGAGCAAGGCCATTGTGGGACACTGTTACCCTATAATGTCCGTTGATTACCATGAGCATGTTATGATTGATATGATCGTTTTGAGGCAGGTATATGCCTTGGTTGTTTGACCTTCTAATGTGAGGAAACCTTGCCAAGGGATGGATCGCTTGAGATAGAGGATGCCGGGGAACTTGTAAGGTGAGTGACTGCACGAAAGGGGGTGGCTGGATTGCTTGAGGGATTGTGTAGCAGAGAAGGGAAGGTAGGGGATGGATTTTTTTTGGTCATTAGAATTTCCAAATGGAATCATATGCACATTGGGAGTGTGCCCTAGAAGAATGAGCTGATAACTGTTCACTTAGAGGATAAGTGGTACAAGATTGTAGTGTTGGATATTGGATGTAGGTTTGACTTTGGAAGTGGATTTTTGACTTCCTGCGAAGGGGGTGAATCTTGGTATTACTTTGAGGGTGGAGGTGTGAGTTGATGGACTCACTTATTGCAGATTCATGCATCATATCCTTTTATTTTCCGGTTAAGAAAATGTGCATATGTGTATATTATTGTAAATATTGTATCGAGCTATATTTATAAAGATTCGTAAACAATATGGTTATTTGTTGGTTCAAGAAAATGTGCATGAGTGTATATGTGGTTGTTATTGTAAATAATGTAATGAGATGTGTTGTAAAGCTCCAGTAAGCGGTATGTTGGCTTGCCTTTCAAAAAGTTATTCATTGTAAATACTGTAATGAGCTAAGTCATAAATATCCATGGGCAATATGTTTTTCTTTTCAATAGTATTACTAATTCCCCTAAGGGGGAGGGGTCTTTAATAGCCCTGAGTTAAAAGTTCATGTAATAAAAATGAATAAAGATAATATAAGACCACGGGAAAGGGACACTTATTCTAAGTTGAATTTTGGGAAAAACATTGTAGTGGGTGTTAATTTTTGTTTATTATGGCTAAGTAAATTGGCAAAGGCAAAGGATAAGGCTTTGGAAAGGAATTTTTATTTATTTTTGGCACATTATTTATGAAAATAATGGAAATTAGGAGAAAAGGAAGGTGAAAGGTCACAGGTTGCATGTGAGGAGGAAAATGAAGGAAAATAGAGGAAAATGAAGAAAATAGAGGCATCAACGATAAAAAGGATTAGGAGGATTAGTTCATAGAATTTTGTCAGTCAACCTTTTGTTAGTTTAGTGTTAGAATTTTTCTCAGAGAGGAGAAATCACCAAGAGGATAAAGAAAATAAGCAAGCAAGGAAAGGAAAGGAAAGGAAAAGCAAGGAAATGAAAGGAAAAGCAAAGAAGGACAAGGAAAGAAAAGGAAGGCAAGGATCAAGCAACTTCAATGGGAATACTTGTAGATAAAATATTTCATGCGTGATTTCCTGGCTGGTTTTGACATGCATGGTATGTGGATGTTGGTATCTGGTTGTTTTCCTATCATTGGGGTGGATTTTCCTAGGATTCGACAGATGATTTTAGCCTAGCCTTGCCATTTTTGGATAGCCATTGTGTGATTAGATTGTTCTTAGTTTGATCTTTAGGTGCCAGATGGTTTCATAATATGGGGTGAGGTGGTCTCAGGAAAATTCCCAAAGGCCCAAGAATCCCATGGCCAGTAATGGCGGGATGCATGGTAAATCCTGAGTGTGGAGATAGGAAAATTACTTAAGGATGGTGAAGAAATTCTGAGGCATCCAAGCTCAATTTGGTTTTATGATCTCAGGATTGAATTAGATGTGATCACGCTATGGATAGGGTGGAGGTGGTTTAACCTTTGGATTCCCTTGGTTGTCTTTAGATTAGTTATCCCATGAGATCCCACATTCATGCTTGGCATATGGCACGTGGGTTATAGGCTGAAAAGAAGAATTGGTTCAACCAATCTATGGTTGGGTGGAACGTGGAAGTCCTGAACCTTGTTTGTATTTGCCTATGTTTAATAAAAGTTAAGTTTTTCTTTCTCTGGATAAGGAAATATACTAGTTATTATGTGGATTTAATGGTTGTTCTCTTATTGTTATTTATCTGGTTATATGCTAGTTATAAGCATGGTTATATGACAGTTCTCAGTCATGGCTCTATTCATGTTTTTACTTGTAACTGAATAAATAATGAATGCAAGACCTAATTGATGATATGACAACTAATGTGAGAAGGTAGATACCCTTCGGGTTAAACCTCAGTTAATTTTTCAGTCCCTTATTCTCAGATTTGCATTCATAACCCGTACATTACATATTTACAAAGTGTTTGAAAAAATGTCAGTCCTGGTTGGGGATGGCCAGGTCAAGTCATAGTTCCAGTTTTGGTTTTTAAGAATTACCTTCATGTCTTTTATGAGTTCTAGAATTTTAATGGATTTATGGGTAGAGGCATATCCCTAGTGCTGGAAGGTAGCCTTAATTCTTAAAGTCATTCGCATAACACTAGCAGAAAAAGGCCACAGTCATGCTGATGCAGGACCATGGGAGCAACTAGGAACCCATAGTACCATGGAGGCCTTGGCAAGGGAGCGACTGGGCTCAAGGTTATGGAAAAAGTGAGATGTCTAAGTGGTTGGACACTTGGAGGGGTTGTGTTACTCCTGGAGGTCCTGTGGCACCTAAGGGAAGTTAGTAAGGTCTTTAGTTGTCAACTCCATTTCCTTATGGTCACATAAGAGGTTGAGTCATATCATAGTGACCCTCAGCTCATGTTTACCCTGCGCAAGCCAATGAAAGTGGGTAAATCTGAGAGGAGACCATTACAATGAAGGGGCTTGATGGTTGCAGTGACATTATTTTTCTTAATAACACGAGCAATCTTATCAGTGGTTCTAAGGATGAATGGAAGGGCATTTGAAAAATGTTCATCACAAGATTTTTTAATTGAAGAACCTTTACTGACTTTTTGAAATGCTAAAATACCTTGATGTCTAACCATTGATTTCAAAAACTTTTAGAAGGTGGGATTTCTCAACTTCCATGAGGTTTTCATTTGAGATCCTCAGTGCACAAGTAGAAAGTGTGCTTAGAACCCTAGAATTTTATGCTAGGAAATGGTAAAAATTGGCATGAAGATATTGATTGTTCTATGTGAGTTTAATTGCAAAACACCTAGTGAGACAAGGGGCCATCTTCCATTATGGAAAGGATAACATCAAGGAAAGGAAGGATGCCATCAACTTCAACCTCCATTGTGGATTTGATGGAGTCTGATTGAGAATTAAGATGAACAAGGAACAAATCCAACTTCTTATGACCATGGGGCCAGACAACACAGGTATAATCTACAATCCTTTTCCAGAGCTTGGGTTGAAATAAATAAAAAGCCAAATATTTCATCTCAATATCGTCCATGAATAAGTTAGCAACAATAGGAGAGAGAAGAGACCCCAAGGAAACTCCACATGCTTTCTCATAGAATTCGCCCTGGAAGTTGAAAAAGGTAGATGTCAGGAAAATACCAGCTAATTTGGTAGTTTCATCATCGGTAATCTGATTTATGACATTAATAGTCTCATTAATGGGGATTTTTGTGTAAAGGGAAACAATGTAAAAAAAAACCAACAAATCTCCAGGGTCTAACTTGATCCCTCTTAGCTGATTGACAAAGGAAGCAGAGTCCTTAACAAAGGATCTTGTGCAACCAACCAGAGGCTTGAGATTCTAAGCTAAGAACTTATTGGTGGGGAATTGGAATTTGAAACCTTATGGGTACATTTTAAGGCGTTGAATGACATTGTTTGGTGGTAAAAATTTCTTGTTTAAATGATGGACCCTATGACACTAGTCTACACCGAGATACCTTTCCAATGGTGTAATAAAGACATAAGTTAAAGTTTGGATGAAAAAGTTAGATTTCCCATAATTTGGCTTATCATGATTTACCACCTTAATTCAAAAGGATGCCACATCAATCCCTGTTACTCATGAAAAATTGTTTATCCACATGAATAATACATGAAGAAGACTCTAGATGGGTAAAAATTGTAATTCTAGTTGAGAGTTGAGGGAATCAAACTTGAACCTAGTTGGCTTTCGAACTATGCTATAACTAGGCCACCAAGAGAATTTATTTTGTTCCACAGTAGAGGACAGGAACTTGGAAGTGGGGGAGAGAGAGAGAGGAACTAAGAGGTTTTAGTGTCTATAGTATCCTATCAAGCCATAGGTCTTAGGTAGATTCATAGAGAGTGCCTTCTCCTTTTGTACTTGCATTATTTCCATTCCACAAAAAGAGAGAACAAAGCAACCTCACCTTCCAATTGGGTTTCTCCTGTAATCTTTTCCCAAAGCATATCTTGTGTTCACTATTATTGGTGTGTGATTCTATTTTATCGTTGTCTATTTTGTACATTTTATCTGTTGTATGCTTAAGTAAGAAACATTAATTAATAAATTCAAAATCCAAGGAATTTAACACTCGTAGTATAACTTTTAGTCCATTTATATTAGATTTGTTGTGATGAATCGTTCAGTGGAATATCCACAACATTTTATGGATCATGGTAATTTTCACACCCAAGTAGCCTACATAATATTTTATCATGGTAAGATCAACCAATTCACGAGCCCTTGGATGAAGATGTTGATGTGTAGTCCGTTGCATATGATTGCCACAAGTAAATGAAATGAAAAATAATTGTGGATAGTGCTATGATATGCTCTTTTGAGGAATTTATTACAAAAACTAATAAAAAGAATTAAGTGAATTATCATCTCCCGGAGTAGAAATATCTCATGCTACAATTGATAAGGGTAGAGTGGATAAAAATGAATTAGCAAATAGGAAAATGGATTCAGAAACCCTTAAAAATCAAGCTAAATATTATAAAGAATCCCTAAATGCTATAATCAACTTTCATGAGTTGGTCAAAAGAAAGTTTCTAGAAAATATAGTTGAGCTATAGGAGGAAACATTGCAATTACCTATGATGCATAAATAAATCTTGAGATGGAATGAAAAAATGCACCAATGTATACGATCAAATTGAATTCCTAAAGGAAATGCAAAAATCTTAAGGAGAGGAGGATCACAATATTGAGATGCTAACATATGAGGGCTTAGCCAAGATGCAAGGAGCAACAAAGTAAGCAAAGAAGATGGATACAAATCAAGCATCCACGTTGATGAAGAATGGATGGTTTATCTAAAGTTGTGTTGTTTTAATCGAATTATCACTGATCATCATTTGCCTTGTCTTAGATAGCCTCAAGAATTTTGATCAATAGATGAATCGATAAATTGATTGCAAAGAAACATGACATTCATAGTAGTGATAACCTATTTTGAATGTTGGTACATACAAAACAATTTAATCATTGATGTTAGAAAAACTTATAGGTTGGAACTTTTGCTTCTTGAAATAGAAAAGTATATTTAATGTTTTAGGAATAAAATTTTAACTCCATGTCTACTTATGGGTCACCATGCATTCCATCATACTCATTTGTCTAAGGAATTATTTAGGAAGTGGACCAACTATGATGCTTGATATGCACTAGCCGAGCCATCTAGCCTATCAAGATCATAGTGACATGAAAAATTCTTTAGCTTCCATATTTTGAGATATTTTTGGATCTTACTATTTTTAGTTAAATAAATTTGAATAAATAAAGGAGTTGGATTCTTGTAATGGGACTTAGAATGCAATTGTAATTTCTGGAGAATTGTAGCAGAGAATTAATTTGAAGCTTAATTCATAAGCTCTTATTGAGTGAAGGTAATGTTGGTTCATTGAATCTCTATGTATAGTTTCTTTGTTGTGGATTATTTATGCAAGTAATTTAATATTTAGATTTCTAATAATTATTTAATATAGTTAAATTTTATTGTGTATATTTGAATGCATCTTTGGATATATTCAATAAATGCTTATTGGTTTTATTTGTTAGGATACTGTAGAATTATTTACGGATATCTCATATTTAGGTTTTCTACCTTTTGCAAATAGTTATTTATTTTTCTTGGATATTGTTTGATAAGTGTATTTGCTACGAGGTATCATTCTTTAGGAATTGGAAATCCTCAAAAAAAAATTCCATTAGTAATTGCCATAGCTTATCCTTGACACACACTTCTTAAGCAACTATTGAATTATAAAACAATAATAAGAACTGGGGTTAAAATTAACCAACTCTTGAAGTACATCAAAAGGTAGTTGGAACATTTATCCAGAGGATTGTTCCATGCCCAATAGAGAGGAAGCTAATTGGGCCTCATCCTTGGGTTTAGTCCCACTGTTAAGTATTAGGAGTCTATCCCCCTTAATAGGATTTGTGCAAGGAGAGCTTATGTATGGAAATCCATACAAATAACACATTTTTGAAAAAGCCAAATATTTGAATATTATACCTCTAAAATTTTTATATCTCAATGTATAAATTTGATAGAAATTGAAATTGCTCAAGGTTTCAAGCTAAAAAACAAGAGACACAATTCTACTCTATTGATCCATAGAATGGAAATCAAAATTTAGAACAACATGCATAGACATGCAACAAGCAAAATCACAAGTGAAAAATGATTTATAGGGGAAACCAACTAGGAATGCCTCTTTTCATTAATTAGTTGAATAGAGAAACGATTACAATTGCTTACTCCAACTGTGAGCACAACTTGCAAAAGAATAAATGTTCTCTCTACTGAATGTGAAACCCTAGCCATAACTTAGCCAATTATTTTCCCATCTAGCCTCCTATTTCCTCGTACAATTCCTGAGGTAACTAACTCCTAAAAGATAAGAATTTCCACTTATTTTCTTGCACAATCCCCGAGGATTGATTTCTTGACTTCATGAAACAACTGTACACTCAAACTAGTATACAACTCATGCTACACTTCCTTGTCATCTCCAATTCAGCTAAGGAATTTAAATTCCATGTATGCATTAGCTATTTTGGGCTAACTAACTAGCTAACTAAAAAAGCTTCAAGTTAGACTATTGTCCCACTGCACAACTAAAATTCAACTAACTCTATCAATAGTTAGAGGTTAGTTAACTGAATACAACTGAAAATAGATGAACTAGATTGCTAAAATTTAGAAATCAACACATGCATAACTGAACTCCAAGCCCCTAACTCAAATTTATTGAGCTAATTGAATGACACAATCCATGTTACACTACTTAACTACCTCCAAGTTTTCCAGCTGACGTGGAAATTCTATTTACTTAATTTGATTGAGGCTAAAGTCAAATTAAGCATTTCTTGCTACATTTTTAACACTCCCTCTTAGCAAGAAATGGATTTTTCACCACACCTATCTTGTACTTATGGAATTAAATTTTACCTCTCAACAATTACTTTGTCAAGATGTCAAGATAATACTCCTCATTTGGAATGTAATGTAGCAACATAATTCTCCTCTACACACAGTTCTGCAAATGATGATACCATATATCAATGTACTTGGACCTATTATGAAATACTAGATTGTGAGAGAGCTTAATGCAAGATTGATTATCACAATATATCACTGTCAGATACATATCCTAACTAAAAAGACCCACAAGTATTTTCCTCATCCATATGGCCTCACATGATGCTTAACTTGCAACCTTGTATTCAACATTTTATGAGATGAGCGCCACAACCTGTGCTTCCTACTATACCAAGAAATAAATATGGACCCAACACTGAAGATAGCACCTGAAGTACTTTTCATGTTTGATGGACTCATTAGCCAATCTGCATTGGTAGCTTCACTCCTTCTGTCCTCTTGTACCATAATCCATACTCGGTAGTGCCTCTGAGGTACCATAACACATTCATTTCTTCCTTCCAATACAACTTGTTAGACCTCACCATAGTTTGAGTCAGCTGGTTTACTGCATAGCACATGTCGGGTCTTGTATTCAAAAGATACATAAAAGACCCCACAAGCTGCCTATAAATCCTAGAATCAACATCTTCACATGAAGTGGCATTCTCCTTCCTCTAGTTTGTAGCTAGCGGTATGTCCATGGGTTTACAATTCTCCATGTGAAATATCTGAAATATTTCATAGGCATACTTCCCTTGAGACAAAAAAATTCACGATCACCTCGCCATACTTCTAACCCAAGGAACTAATACATTAAGCCCAAGTATTTCATCTCAAATTCCCTTGCAAGATCCTCTTTGTAAGAGCGGGTCAACTGCTCATCAACTGTCAATATTAAATAATCAACATACAAAACAAGAATAAGATACTTACCATCAACCACAATTTGATAGAGGTTTGGTTCTACTTCACTTATGGTGAAACCCAATCCATTGGGATAACTGTCGATCTGAGTGTACCATTCTTGAGGTACCTGTTTGAGACCATACAATGCTCTCTTGAGTTTGCACACATGTGAGTCCCTATCATATGTATCAAATCCTTTTGGATGCTTTATGTAAATTTCCTCTTGAACAACACCATTTAGAAAGGAGACCTTCACATCCATCTGGTGGATTGTCCACCCCATCTGCTCAGCCAATGCTAGAGTGGATCTAATTGAGGTGTATCTTGTAACTAGTGTAAAATTTTCCTCATTAGCCACTCCCTCTATCTGAGAGAATCCTTTGGCCACAAATATGGCCTTATACTTCTCGATGCCCCCACAACTGCATGCTTCACTTTGTAGATCCATCTGGAAGAAACCACTAATTTCCCTTATGGTCTCAACACCACATCCCGTACACCTTTCTTCATGATGGATTCATATTCTTCCACCATGGCATCAACCCAAAAAGGTTGAGAAAATGCTTCCTCAAATGAAGAAATCGTTGTCTTAATGAGCTCTATCATGACAGCCGTGTAACTAGTGTACCTATCAGTGTTGGCTGCTCGAATTGTTTATTAAATAAACAGTCGAGTACCACATTAAATTGTCAACCCGAGAAAGTCCTTTTGTTTCAAAGGTGACCTCATACTATATGAACTCAATCCTAAAAGAATTAAAGGTTGTAGTATAAACAAATCTACTTTCTATCAAACCTTTACTCTTTGTTATAACAGCTATGATCTAGTGCAGAAATGCAATGAAAGCAATTAACTAAAGGTAACAAATCTGCAGAAAGAAATGATGGTTGTTTTGTAACAGAGGACCAGGACCCTGTCCTCAGAATAAGGTTGTTCAACACCTGCCTCTGTAACCAATTTGCCAATGCACACTGAAAATCCTAATCACCGATGACACACTCTTTCACAGCGCCAATCGATTAAGAAAACAGAGTATCAACAAAAAGGAAATATCGGAAGCAAGGCTAGAAATACACAGAAATCACACACACACTTAACAGAAAAGAAATGGGTGAATCTTGTGAAGAAGGTGGGCCCTGTCCCTCTCACAAGATCCCCCAAAACACAGATGCTAAGTTGAAATGCTCAGAACAATGCTTTATTCATCTGCTAAAATGTCCAATTACAATAAGGATTCAGATTTTCTCTGCACTACAATACTTCCATTACAACTCGATAACTCTCAACTATAGATGTCTCCTCTTTATAGAGGAGACATCTATTACAATAGATTGTCATTATTCATTCATTTTGACCCTTTTTTATAAAAAATAGGAAATTAATTCTTGTTACAGCATGTTGTTACAACAATGTGTAACTTTGTCATGCTTCATTAGTCGGACCCTTCTGCTGTTGCAAAACTGGTATACCTCGTCCATCTCCTTGAGATCCTTGTACTATCCTTGGTTGTTTCGTCATTGTTGTCGATTTGGTAAATCTCAATTGTTCCCTTGAAGTTCTCGTGTTGTTCCTGGTGTTCCAGCATCTGCAACTGTGTTTTGTTGATCGTGTTGTGTCAGCTTCTGCCAAGTATAGTTCTGCCAGCTTCAGATGGTTACTGCCCCACTAGACAATTGATGTTTCACCCTTTGCAAAATGAGGTTTTACCCGCTTTAGTCAGTTGTTGTTTCTGGTGTTGCAGCAACTGCACAGTTACTGTTTCTGGTGTTGCAGCAACTGTGAATTATAATTCTACGGACTTTGAACAATTTCAACAATTGTCAGCGACTTAGTCAACTTCCAAAGATTAATTATAAAGATAACATGAATATGTGTTGAATAATTAAACATATAGCAATGAGGAGAGTTACTTCATACCTTGGAATAATGAGGTCAAAATGTTATCAAAGGTTTCAACTTATGGGCTAAAGAGGGTAATATCATGACAAAATATAAGGTCAAAAGTAGACAATATAGAGTCCTAACATCCCCCCCCAACTGAAAGGGTTGCATGTCCTCATGCAACGTTTACTCTGAATCTGAGTCAGAGTACTGGGATGAAGAGTGTAAGTTGTTGATACAGTAGCTAAAAAAGGTGTTATCAGACCTATTTCTGAACCCATAGACACTCTGTAATTGCTGCCATGCTACCACCTCCTCCTTTTTGGTCAGTTTGTAATGAGCCTTATATTGCTGACCAGGTAACCACATGAGAGGAAAATGAAAACGGTAACCAATCCACCTTTCAGCACATTGTTCCATACATTTGACATAATAAGGTATGCGTGAAATTGCTACCTAAAGATTGAGGGGATTGTAGGGGTGATATTCCTGTCTCTCTTTCAGACAATGTTCCCAAAATAAATTGTTTGCTTTGATGGCTAGCGCTCCATTTGTTTTCACATAATGATGACAGTCCTGCAAGACTGATGCTTGTAGTTTCCTCATGTGATCAACCATCTCTGGATTACTCAATTTTTTTTGATGTTGTGCAATGAAGGTGGCTGCATTCTGTGGTTCATTTCGAATCTAGAGAAGGCAGTTCTGCTCATTGTGTGTTGCAGACATATAGGCATTTTTCCAAGTAAGTTGATTTGCTAGAAAACAGATGAAGGCTCTTATTTGGATGTCACCAACAATAGGGAGTATATTCATCACTCTATCTTCAGGCATGCCTCATTGTGAAGATAGAGTTCACAGAGCAAGTTTTGATCATTATTTGGTGCTTCTATGAATGTTTCAATAAATTGATCAGGTGTACCAACTTGGTAGGGTCTTCCATCTCTGATTGCCTTTATTTGCAAGAACGCTAAGTGTTCTCTCAAAAATAGTACATAATTGAAAGAGGGTTTTCTTGTAGCCAGTACCCTCTGGACCAAATCGAAGATGTGGGATAGCCTAGCTTTTAATTCCTTATTTTCTTTATTTTGAGCTCGAGACTGTTCAAGTGCATCCCAATTTTTGTATGCGTAGCTAAACCAGATTGAATTTTGCTGGAATGCCTTCCCTTGTGAAAGCTCATATTCTGTTCTCCATGTGTCCTTTAGTTGTTGAAAACTAGAGGTCTCAGTGTGAGCATTGCTGACACAGGGAGGTTCAATTTGTGCATAGGCATCAGAAAAAGATTTATGTTCTGTACTAGTTTGGGTGGCCCGGGGTGGTTCTATGTCTTCCTCTACAATTCTTGAAAAACCTGCTGGTTCTTGTGTAACAGCGGGTTGCTCTATTTCTTCTTTTACAATTCTTGGAGAACCTGCTGGTTCTTGTGTAACAGCAGGTTGTTCTATTTCTTCTTCTGCAACTTTTGGAGAACCTGCTGGTCCTTGTGTAACAGCAGGTTGTTCTATTTCTTCTTCTGCAATTCTTGGAGAACCTGCTGGTTCTTGTGTAACAATAGGTTGTTCTGTTTTGATTACAGCAGCAAAAGGTTGTGGATTAGCTTCAGTCATTGGGACCTAGACTATCTTATATCCTGCTCGAATATAAAGCTCACCACACTCGTTGCACATATATTCGTTATATTGACTCTTTTCTATTACAGACGCTACCCGTGCTAGGATGTGGAGATTGTATTCATTCTGGTAGGATTCCTTAACCATCATTATCTCCTACTGTTAATCCTTAATTTGGGATTTTAGAAATTCAATTTCTTCCTGCAGGGAGGCTATGGTAGGCGGAGCTTTTGTATTTGCAGGTTATAATGGAGGAAGGGATCGTTGTTCCGCATCCACTTGGTCATTTGCATCCACAATAGGTGGTTCTTGTGTGTCACCTGTTGGGTCAGTGGCTGGTTCTCGTGTATCACTCGCCCAATATTACCTTGGGTGTCTACTTTAGATTTTTCGGCAGCTGGTTCTTGTGTAACAGCTGCCTCAGAAAATAATGTCACAAAACTGTCAACGCTCTGCATCTCAGCCCTAGAGGGTGAGGAAAGGGAATGCTCAAGAATGGTTGGAGTGCGTGGAGAAGTGGGGATAATGGGGCTAGTGGATTTAACTACTACAGACGACCGTGTTTGTCCCCTTGGTAAAGAAGCTAGAAAACCAATAATTTTTCTTTTTCGGCCACTTTCCTTCAGAATGGGGGAACTATCAGGAATAACAACTACTTTGACTGAAGCCCTGGTTCTTCTTCTTTTTGGTGAAGTTTCAATTTTTTGCTACTTTTTTCTTTTAAGAAAGATGATGGGGGTGTTATCATCAGAGTCATCAGTGGAGATATGAAGCATGGGGGTGGATGGTTGAGCTTCATTGGGGGATGGGGTCCTCTGCAGGGGTGTTTCTGCTGCTAATTGCTGGGGAATTTCCTGGGGTATTTGATTTGGTTGTTGGGGAATTTCCTGGGGTATTTGCTATGGTTGTTGGGGAATTTCCTCTGCCTGCTGAGGATCTTCTTCTATTTGCTGGGGAGAATTAAGGGGGGGGTGGGTGATTTAGAGCAAAGCCTCTATTTATTAGGAGTTGGGCTAAGCGATGATGTTTCAGGGAAAGGAGCAGATGCTTTGCTTTTACAGTATAACGTGACATATTTTTTAGACAACCCAATAGATAATAGGGCATGTTTATTAACTGACCATGCCTCAAATGATTTAGCAAAACGAAGTCGTGTTGGTAAATTACTTGGTAACGACCTTCGCAAGTCAAATACTGCTTGAAGAACTCCGTAACCTTTGGCCATGGTGGAGGCAGTGACTGAAGTGCGACCCGTCTGCCTTTAGCTTCCACATGCTCGCCTGGTAGGAAAAAGTCTTGCTGCACATTCAGAATAAGATGTTTTCTACTAAACCAGCATGTACCATTGATCAGTAACCCAGAAACTTGGGCTACGTCTTCTTCTGTTACTAGAATTTGTACTCCCTGGACCATGGAAAATCCTTCTCTTAAGTTGCATGCGAACTCCAACACTTGCTGTGTATTGAAATCCGGGAGTTTTCTAAAATAGTCTACCCATCCTTCTTGCAGGAAAATTTGGTAAACCTCTGGGTAGAGTTCTAGTAGTGTTGTGTGCTAGGTTCATGTGTAATCAGATTCCCCCCCATAGTTGCTGATCCAACGAAAATACACAATGCAGAGTCGATTTGCCGAGTTTGAGACAGAGTAAACCGTTACAAATGAGGATATGCCATGACGAGGTGACTTTCAGATATTACCGCGAGGACTAAGGGTGGCGGTGATTGACGTGTTATGCAATAATTACAATATTTTGGTAATCCCCCCAAATCAACGGCTGAATGATCTGATTGGTAGTACAATGATTTTGGCAGTCGTATCAACATCTCCACATTAACTATAATTTAATATCCACACTTAAACATGCGTACCTTTACTTTTACCTTTAGTTGCACGCCAAAAAGTCTTATCTTGTCTTTTTCTAGATCAATAATGATTACAAAGGGTCTACAAGCGTGAAAATACAGGCGATTTTTATTACTGACAGGAAGTAGTAATGAAGAAGTGTAATTATCAAAGTGCATGGCTGGTTCCTTTAATGAAGCATAATATGTTCCATCATGATGATAATTCATTAAGTACTGAAACTGGTGTTACAGCATTAAGAAGTGATGTTGCCGTAACATGATTTGGTGCTGTAGCAGCGAGAAGTGGTGTTGCGGCAACGGGGAAATGGTGTTGCAGTAACAGGAAGTGGTGTTGCAGCAACGGGAAACGGTGTTGCAGCAACGGGAAGTGGTGTTGCAGCAACGGGAAGTGGTGTTGCAGCAATGGGAAGTGGTGTTGTAGCAACGGGGAAATGGTGTTGCAGCAACGGGACATAATGAAAGACTGATTTATGGTCCGAAAAACGTTCCCAAGCTGCAAAGTGATTCTTTTGGAATTTTTATTCTCGGCCATCCTCCGAAACTAAGATCTGCAAAACAATTAATTGTAACATGGAAACCCTTGGCAGGGATTATTAGTTAAGAAATCTAATCTAAAAATAAATAAATAAATAGAAATTTAAGTGCCTTGAGGGACAACAGGTTCCCCCAAAAAAACATAATGTAAGTCTGTCGTACAAGTAGCTTTGAAATCCTCTTTAGAAACAAGCCGTTGATACAAACGGAGTCGATACCCATTCACTAATAATGGTGTTCTACTATCATCAATCGTTAAGAGTTTGACTGTTCCATTTGGAAAAACAACATCTACTTCATAAGGTCCTAGCCACCTTGTTCTTAATTTACCTTGGAAATTTTTGAAACGGGAGTCATACAGTAAAGCCCAATTACCTTTCTGGAACTGCTTTTGCTTAATGGTTTTGTCGTGCCATCTGGTTCTTTGTTGCTAGATCATGGTTGTTTGATGGATGACATCCAACCTTTTCTTGTCTAGTTCCTGAAGCTGCTGCAACTTGGCTGTCTGTGCATCAGTCAAATCAAGGCTAATAGCTAAAGGTTTTGATTTCAAACTCCACAGGGAAAACAACATTTTTACCAAAAACTAATTCACAGGGTGAAAAGCCCGTAGTATTCCTCCAAGTAGTTCTATAATCCCATAGTGCTTCAGGCAAATTTTGAAACCAGTCCGTCCTATTTTCCTTTATTGTTTTTGTCAAAATGGCTTCTATGACTTTGTTGGTGCTTTCCACCTGCCCATTTGCCTGGGGGTGATAAGGTGTGGTCATTTTATGCTTAATATGGTATTTCTGCAATGTGTCTTTGAAGCCATGAGAGTTAAAAGGAGGCCCCCCATCAGTGACTAGTTCCCTAGGCAATCCAAACTTAACAAAGATCTCTTCAAATAAAAATGTTAATACTGATTCTTCATTAGCTTTGAGGAGTGCCTTAGCTTCTAGCCACTTAGTCATATAATCTGTGCATACCAGTATATAAACTTTTTGATTGGATGGAGGGTTAATGGGACCTATAAAATATAGTGCCCATCTTTCAAAAGGTTCAAGAATTACCTGGGGATTGAGTGGCATTTCATCCCTGTGATTAGGCTGGCCCATTCTTTGACAGCTATCGCAGGCCCTGACATATTTCCTTGCATCCTTGAAGATTTAGGGCCAGTAGTAACCCATCTTGAGAACCTTGTGTGCTGTTCTTTTGTTTGCAAAATGCCCTCCACAAGGGCCATCGTGGCAGGCTTTCAATACATCATAAATTTGATCTTCGCCAATGCATCTCTGGATCTCCTGATTGAGTCCTGTGTGAAACAGACACCCGCTTATCCAGTTGTACCTAGCACTTTGCTGAATGATTTTCCTTTTTTATCTATGTGATAAGTGTGATGGTAATTTCCCTGCAACTAAATAGTTGGCAATGTTTGCATACCAAGGTGAGTGAGCAGATACTGCAAATAAATACTCGTTAGGAAAAGAATCATATACTGGAATATTTTCATTAGTTTTTAACTGAGAAAGGAAATCAGCAACTACATTCTCTTTTCTTGGTCGATCTACAATTGTGATATCAAATTCTTGTAATAACAATAACCATCTGGTAACTCGAGCATTTGTAATTGATTTGTTCATTAAGTATTTAATGGCCGAGTGGTCAGTATGCACAAAAGTAGTATAACCAATAATATAATGCTGAAACTTATTGATAGCATAAATCACTGCTAGAAATTCCTTCTCAGTAACTGTATAATTAAGTTCTGCGGGGGTCATATTTTTACTAATAAAATAAATGGCATAGGGAAGACTATTTTCTTCTTGTCTGAAGACAGCTCCAATCGCAGTGTTTGAAGCATCAGAGGATATATGAAAGGGGAGTGCCCAATCAGGTCCTCTCAAAATGGGAGCTGTAGACAACTGATGTTTAAGTTCATCAAATGATTTTTCACAATCATCAGTCCACTTAAATTCAACATTTTTCATTAGTAACACAAACAGAGGAGAATCTATTTTAGAAAAATTCTTGAAAAATCTTCTATAATACCCGGCATGTCCTAAGAAGCTTCTCACATCTGTTTGTGTTTTGGGGATAGGGAGGGTCTGAATTACTTGTATTTTAGCTGGATCGACTTGAATTCCTAAGAATGAGATGAAGTGGCCCAATACAATACCTTGAATCATCATCATATGGAATTTTTCAGTACTTAAGGCAAGGTGTGCTTCTATACATCGCTTAAGTACTTTTTCAAGGTTCTGTAATGCATCCTCAAAAGTTGTGCCATAAGGAGTAAAGTCATCCATAAATATTTCTAAAGAATCATTTAACATATCAGAAAATATTTCTATCACTGCTCTTTGAAATGTTGCTGGGGCATTACATAGCCCAAATGGAAGAACCCTATAGGCAAAGGTCCCCCATGGGCTAGTGAAAGTGGTCTTGTCCTGATCTTGGGGTGCAACCTTGATCTGATTATATTCGCTAAATCCATCCAAAAAGGAAAAGAATTTCTTACCTGCCAAGTTATCTAATACCTGATCAATGAATGGTAAAGGGAAATGGTCTTTCTGGGTGGCCTTATTTAGGGCTCTATAATCCACACATACTCTCCATTTCCCATTTTCCTTGGGTACAATTACTAGTGGAGAAACCCATTCACTATTAGATATAGGATATATAAATCCTGTATTCAATAATTTTTGAAGTTCTTCCTTTACAATTTCCCTTAAATTGGGATTCATCCGTCGTTGGGGTTGACAGATTGGGCGGGATCCTTCTTTAATATAAATGCGGTGGGTGCATAGTTCAGGAGAAATCCCCTTCATATATGTATAATCCCATTCGAATGCTTCTTTATTTTCACGGAGTAGCTTCATTAACTGCTATTTTTTATCGTCTGTTAGATTAGGATTTATATTTAATGTTTTACCCGGCTCGATTTCTACTATTATACTTTTGGAGGAGCTGCCAGCTAATGTCTGAGGTAGATTTTCAGTTTCAAGGTTCTGCTGGGATCAGATTCCAAGATTGCAGTGAAGTGATTATGTATTTCTGGACTGACCGAAGAAGGTTCAGAAATAAAGTTGCTGATTAATTCATCTTCGGTTGAGTCTTTGAAAGTTAAGGCTTGTCTGACAGTTAAAATAGGTTGGGTTTCCTCATCCTCATAATCTAACCATACATAATTGTTGTTATTAATCATGGGTGTGGCATGAGGATCAAGAGTAAGCTGTTTGGTTTCCTTCCCATTAGATATTGTCATTGATCCAGATCTACAGCTGATGAAGGCCTCTACTGTAGCCATCCAAGGTCTTCCTAGAATCAGTGGATGACCCCCCAACTTTGTTTTAGTTTGTAACACAACAAAATCGACTGGGTAATTCCAAGATTCTATGGAAATTACCAGGTCTTCAATGACTCCTTTGGGTTTAATTGTAGAGCGGTCAACCAGCTCTAGAATGGTTGGGGTTTCCCTAATTAAATTTTTCAACTGCAGTAATTGTGTTGTTTCAAGTGTCATAATGTTTATTGCAACACCCAGATCTACTAGAACTTTAGAGACAAAGGTTTTACCAACCTGAACTATTACTGCAAGGTGACCAGGGTCACCATATTTCACAGGGGGGTCTTTTTCTGTCATCAAAGTAGTCAATTCTCCCATCACATGGACTGTGAGGGGTTCCTTAGCTTTTCTTCCAGGCTTTTTAATATAGATATCCCTAACAGTTCTAGCATAAATAGGAACATATCTTAGTGCTTGCAATAGCGGAATTTTGACATATAAATAATGCAGTTCTCCTAAAAGGTTAAAAGCAGGTGGCTCAAATGTTTTGGTAAGATCCAGACATTCAGGGAAGGGTGGCTTTGTTGTTTGAGCAGTCTTGTTAGAAGATGATTCAACTGTTTCAACATTGTTGTTAGCTGACTTTTCTTTTCTAGTTTCCTCTTTTTCAGAGTCAGTAATATCATCAATGATGGGTTCAACTATTCTCCCAGAACGTAAATGGATATCATTGCATTGCATAGGGGAAACAGTTTGACTTTGAATATCAATTACCTGCAGAGCTTTATTATTATTCGGGTTGGGGTTAGGTTGTACAGGCAGTTGGGGTCTGATTGTCTGGTTATTCGGTGGAGCATTAGATGGTAAGGAAAGAGATTGTTGGTGTTGAGGAAATGGAATATGTTGGCCTGTCCAATTTGGGTTCCATTGATTGAAATAAGGTTGTTGTAGAGTCCAAGGATTCCACATGGTAGGATCAGTGAAAGTAGGATTTGGTTGCTGCATGGGTGGAAAATGCATTGGATTAAAGGGTGGGTATTGCATTTGATTCATGGGTGGGGAATTTGTTTGAAAAGGAGAATTATTATTCCAACGACTAAATGATGTGTTAGAATTCATACCTTGTCTTTGTGGTTGCCATTGCCTCCTCTGTTTCATCAGGTACACTGCTTTAGCTTCCTCTTAAGTTGATTGCAGTGCTGCCTTTATTCCTGGAAAAGAAGGGCATTGTTGAGTCTCATGATCCTTTTCATAGATGGTGCAAATTGGTACCCTATCCAATGGGCATTCCCTCAGTGGGTGCTTCTCTCTACATTTCGAACAGAAAATAGTCAGAGCAGCTTCTGCTTCTGCCTGCTTCTTTTTAACCTGCAGGGCATCAATTTGTGAAGCAAAAGAGCTTAACATTTTAGTTTTAAATTCTTCAAGCAAGTTACCTATTTCGGCTCGTGTTGCTCCTCCAATTGTTGATTTCTGGACTCTTGAGTATATACTGTCCCTGCTTTTGGTCTACTTGCTGCTCCTCTGGAACATCTCATACAGAGGTTGATAATCTCATCAAATGGTTCTTTGGAAATATCCCCTTTTCCAAGCATATTCAGCATATCCAAGCAGTCATCTTGTACCCCTTTTAGCGGTATTGTCTTCAGAATATCCTTACTCATATTCGGATGATCAGAGCGCTGCAGATTATACTGCATTCTTTCTACAAAGTCCTCCAGATTCTCATCCTCCTTCTGAACCATTTTAAACAATTCTTCCTTCCTTTCTCTTGTTCGGTAGTAATCCTAATATTTGGTCAGAAAACTTTCTTTCATCTAATCCCACGTAGTGATTACCCGAGCCCCTAAGCTCATAAACCACCTTAACGCATTCCCTTTCAATGTTGCTGGAAACAGTTTTAATTTCTAAGTAGGAGTTACATAATCATAACTCCTACACAGTATATCAAATTCAAAGAGGAACTCATCAGGGTCTTCAAAGGATAACCCATGAAAATTAGGTAGTGCTGTAGGTGGAATGTTCTTCATAGGGATTTTTCCTCTTGGGAGATCCCCAATAGGAAATTTCAGGGTGGAGAGTGAATTTTCCCCCCTTCCTTCCGCTTTGTTATCCTCAATTGGTCTTTTTCCTGAATTGCTTGCTTTGTCTTCAGTATCTTCTGTTTCTTTAGGTTCTTCTACCAGTTCCTCAACATGCTCTGGTGTTTCCAGCTTCCTTTTAGGTCCTAGTACTTCCTCCGTCTGGTGATCTGTTTGGGAGGAATGCTGGATCTGAGGTCTTCGGGAACTTGTTCTCTGGGATGTCTCGGCCTTTGAAACGATCTCGTCAATGAAAATTTTTCTTCCTCCTCTTGTGCCCTTGCCGCCTGTAAAGTTAGCTTTCCTACGTCCTCTCATGCACCTGTTATTCTAAAGGAAAATCATTAATTCCTTTAAAATCTTTAGTCGCCTTCCCCGGCAACGGCGCCAAAATGTTGGCTACTCGAATTGCTTATTAATTAAACAATCGAGTACCACATTAAATTGTCAACCCGGGAAAGTCTTTTTGTTTCAAAGGTGACCTTGTACTATATGCACTCAATTCTAAAAGCATTAAAGGCTGTAGTATAAACAAATCTACTTTCTATCAAACCCTTACTATGTGTTGCAACAGCTATGATCTAGTGCAGAAATGAAATGAAAGCAATTAACTAATGGTAACAAATCTGCAGAAAGAAATGATGGTTGTTTTGTAACAGAGGACCAGGACCCTGTCCTCAGAATAAGGATGTTCAGCACCTGCCTCTGTAACCAATTTGCCAATGCACACTGAAAATCCTAATCACTGTTGACACACTCTTTCACAGCACCAATCGATTAAGAAAACAGAGTATCAACAAAAAGGAAATATCGGAAGCAAGGCTAGAAATACACAGAAATCACACACACACTTAACAGAAAAGAAATGGGTGAATCTTGTGAAGAAGGTGGGCCCTGTCCCTCTCACAAGATTCCCCAGAACATAGATGCTAAGTTGAAATGCTCAGAACAATGCTTAATTCATCTGCTAAAATGTCCAATTACAATAAGGATTCAGATTTGCTTTGCACTACCATACTTCCGTTACAACTCGCTAACTCTCAACTTTTGATGTCTCCTCTTTATAGAGGAGACATCTATTACAATAGATTGTCATTATTCATTCAGTTTGACCCTTTTGTACAAAAAATAGGAAATCAATTCCTGTTACAGCATGATGTTACAACAGTGTGTAACTTTGTCATGCTTCGTTAGTCGGATCCTTCTGCTGTTGCAAAACTGGTATACCTCGTCCATCTCCTTGAGATCCTTGTACTATCCTTGGTTGTTTCGTCATTGTTGTCGATTTGGTAAATCTCAACTGTTCCCTTGAAGTTCTCGTGCTGTTCCTGGTGTTCCAACATCTGCGACTGTGTTTTTCTGATCGTGCTATGTCAGCTTCTGCCAAGTATAGTTCTGCCAGCTTTAGACGGTTACTGCCCCGCTAGACAATTGCTATTTCACCCTTTGCAAAATGAGGATTTACCCGCTTTAGTCAGTTGTTGTTTCTGGTGTTGCAGCAACTGCACAATTTCTGTTTTTGGTGCTGCAGCAACTGCACAATTTTTGTTTCTAGTGTTGCAGCAACTTTGAATTATAATTTTGCGGACTTTGAATAGTTTCAACAATTGTTAGCGACTTAGTCAACTTCCAAAGATTAATTATAAAGGTAACATGAATATGTGTCGAATAATTAAACATATAGCAATGAGGAGAGTTACTTCATACCTTGGAATAATGAGGTCAAAATGTTATCAAGGGTTTCAACTTATGGGCTGAAAAGGGTAATATCATGACAAAATATAAGGTCAAAGGTAGACAATATGGAGTCCTAACAATCAAGTGACTTCCTCTACCTACGTTGTGATGTAGGGGCTCCCACATTCTCTATAGCATCTTGTAATAATCTATCAACTTCTCTAGTTCTCTTTCTCCCCTCTCTAGAATATTATGATTGAGTTGGTGCCTCCACTCTGCCTCCTATATGCTCCACTGCATGTGGCTACTCCACAACCTCCTGAAGCTCATACTGAGGTTCCTCCTTTGGAGCTATAAGCTTATTCTCTGGTGGGATACTTAGATATCGTTCTAGAAATCATCTCATATCCTTCTCCTCATCGAACTTGACGTCTCTCCTCATAACTATCATCCTCAGTGAAGGTAAATACACCTGATAATTGTGTGGAGTTTTGGTGTATCCTACAAAAACCCCTAACTTTGTTGTAGGCTCAATTTTCTTCCTTGAATCCTTAGAGACATGACAATAAACTAAAGCTCCAAAAATTCTAAAATGAGACACATAAGGGTTTCTCCCAAAGAAAGCTTCCTCTAGTGTGATCATGCCAAGTATCCTATGAGGACTCCAGTTTTACAAGTAGACTGTTGTGTTGCATGCTTTAACCCATAGATGCAATGAAAACCCATGATCATGCAACATGAAACTTTCTTCTCCTAGTATGCTCCTACTCTTCCTCTCAGTTACCCCATTTTGTTGTAGGCTATGGCATGCTATTAGTTCTCTTTGAATACCTTCTTTCGCACATAAATTCTTGAAGGCATGCAAAAAAAATTCACCTCCATTATTTCTCTGAAGATCCTTCACCTTCTTCCAAGTCTCTTTCTCAACCAATGCTTTGTATTCAACAAATTTTGAGAAAACACTATCCTTCTTTTGCATGAAGAAGATCCAACATTTTTTTTAGAAATCACCAATACAAATAATATAGTACTTATGGTTTTTTGTGGAGGCTGTAGAAAAGGGTCCACAAACATCAAAGTGGACTCACTCAAAGATTTCATCTGCTTTACTATCTTGGTCATGGAAAGTGGATTTGACATATTTCCCCAATTTTCAATCCATGCAGACATAATTCTATTCAAGATATCCTTTAGGGAGGTCGATGGTAATTTGTTGCATGATTTTTAAGGCATCATGCTATAGATGACCCAATCTCATGTGCTATAGTTCACCAACATCTCAACTTTGTACTTTTTATACTTTACTTCTCAAATATGCAATTCAATCTCCCAACTTAAGTTTGTATAGGTTCTTCACTCGAACCCTGATCTACTTCACTTGCCCAATATCTATGTTTCTCCAAAAGTCTTTCCCTTTACTAAAAATAACATCGTAGCCTCTATCCTCCAATACTTCTACAAAGATCATGTTCTTCTTCAGCCTAGGTACAAACATAACATCTTTAAGGTGAAGAGGAGAGGATTTCTCCCTCTCAAAGGTGACAATACCAATTCTTACAGCACTGTACCTCCCATCATCCCCCATTGCGATATGAATATGGAGATCCTTCTCCTCTAGGCTACTGAAAAAATTCTTGCACCCTCTCATATGAAATGAGGCACCCGAATCAAGGTGCCACACACTCTCCATAACAATGTTGGGCATGAATGCTGTTGGGTGTCAAAGTTGTAATTCAACAAATTCCTTCAACACCTAATTTGTCAACCCAGGGCTACATAAGCTTAGAGGCATAGCACAAGAAATGTTAAATGATTATGGTATTTACTTCTATAAGTCTACTTCAATCTTCTCTACTTGCTCTTTCAGAATCAAAAGAATGAAAAGCAACAACACTAAGAAAATATGGTACTAGAATCAACTGAAAGAAATACTTGCCAAACTTTAAGAGAAACAAAATTGAAACAACTTTGCAACCAACTTCAAAGAAATATGGAAAAGAAATTAAGAATAAATCCTTGTGATTGAATCTCAAATGATTTAAGAAACATAATGAATAATTATGAATTTGATTAAATCTGTCTCTATTACAAAGGTTTCAACCCTGTACCGAAACAGTGTTCCTGCACCAGCAATGAATTAATTTCCGCACTTGGTGTTCTGACTTAGTATTGGAACCTCGAGTTCCTATACTAGAACGATCTACTCTCATACCAGAACATTTGTTCCTGTACTCAGAACTAGATGTGCTTGTACTATGGAATCAATGTTCCTATACTGAATTCTATTGTTCCTATTACAAAGAAGCGTTTGTCTTTAATCACTTTTACCACACATAAAGTGTTCTAATATTAACCAACTATGAATAAATCTGAGTAGAAAGGAAATATTAACTCAATCATTCAAAAGAAACATACATCCCTCAATAATAAAGCATTCGAAATAGGAGTACTGTGAAGGCTGAAGAAAACCCTTAATCGACAAAAAGACTTTTGCATGAAAACAATAAATGTTACTTAAAAGGGAAAAGTTCTCCTCTCCTTTATATTTCTATTACAACATGAGTAAACTTTGTTTTCTCATAACATATATTTAAACTTAGAAAATAATGTAAATAATCCCCAATCATTTGATAAGTTCTTATATCTATTCAAGGAACATATTACAATTATCTTCACATTAATATTTAATTATGTTGTGATTAGAGTTATTGTTTAAACCAGAACGCATTTGAATAGACTGAAAATAAGTCAAATGAAAGTAAATCAACTGGTAAATAATTTAACTGAAAACAAATCGACTATAAATGATTTAAGTGGAAATGACTCATAACCCAATCTCAACTTGTGGAAATGTAAGGCAACACTTTTATCAAAAATACAATCATGTAATACTTAGAAAGGAAGGCTAAGAAAATGTTGTAAATGAGATTGACCAACACACTTACATACCACAAGCCCTCAGATATAAGATGCACACATGTTTTCACAAAGAATTCATCAATCTGTGATTTAAGTAAATGAAATAAACACTCTTATGCTCAAGCTAGTATAATAAGATATAACACACCTATGAGACAAAGGGAGAATGAGCTGGGTTGGATGGCCCTAGACAACTAGCTCGTTTCCTTTTACCAAAACTTAAAGATCAACTACCCGAAAGGATGATCACATAAGATAAGAACCCATAATAGATCAAGCTGGAATTTCTCCTTGTATTATTAAAATTTCTGCAAATATAAATCAAAACTTCATATTTCCAGCCTAGAGATAGGCGATACAAAACAAAGTCTACACAGTAGAAAAAATTGGCCAAAGCATCGCTCCCTAGTTCTAGCCTAAAAAACCTATTTACATACAGACATTCAGCTCTTGGATGTAACAAAAACTTAATCAAGAATGTGCTAGTCAAAACTTGACCTCCTGTTTTCATGCTTTCCTCAACCCTCTGAGCTTATTTCAGAGTATAGAGTTGATCCTTGGTGAGGAATGGACATCATTTGCTCAACATATACAATATTTTTGGCAGTGAGCAAGGTAAATTTTCCAGTTGTCTTCAAGTACATGAATGGCAGATAGTACAAGAACCTACCTGCACTAACCAAATTTTACTTCAGTTAATGACTTTTACTTCATCATGCCTTTAAGGAAATGGAAAATAATTAATTTAAAAAAGACACAAACTTATTTAACCTTTTAAATAACAATTAAGCTTATATAACCCATATTTACCAAAGTCATGAAGAGTCCAGGAATATGTGTAAAAGATTGTGTTCAAATTGTGAAATAGAGGGTTTAAAGGGTAGAATTAGGACAATTTTATGTTCCAAATTAGGAAAATTATGGAGATCAACACCCCCCAACCTCATCTTGTTGTGCGTCCTCACAAAACTTACCGACCTTTTGTAAAAAAACAAAATTGGAAATGTTCCTTCAATTTTGGATTTGAATATTGATTCCCTACCTTCCTTCTCTCAATTCTCCACTGTGGGATTTCCTTAAACATTTCACTGCTTTCTTCAGGTGAATGTTGCATTTGGATGCACGAAACTTCCATAACTTTACTTACAGTTTCCTTTTATGTACTTCCTTTATCATTTCTTCATTCCTATTCTTCATCATCGTATTTTTCTCCATCACGTAACAATTTAACATTTCAAGTTCATATATCTACTGCTTTAACTCAAAAACAAAGTCTCCTTCTTCGAATTCCTCCCATGCTAGCATATTTTAGGAACTGACTCATAAAAGGTATCAATATCATCAAAACCTTTTTGACAACCTTGTGTATCAAAATTATAAGGAACCACATTGTCATTGTTTTCCATTAGTTGGTCTTTTACTGCCTTTGAGCTTACATCCTATACACTGGATACCTTTTTTTCTTAAAATTTTTAAGAAGGGATGATAGAGGAATATCATCCTCTTTATCCAAATATCTTGCACTGAAAACTAAATGATCTTGAGCTACAATATCTGCCAAAAGAGAGAGACCATTATGTACTGGTGAATTCCATGGAGGATTTCCTATAGGGGAATCCCTGTAGGAAACTCGTTTTTCTGAATCATCAATTTATATTAGAGTGGTCATTATAGTAGAGTATCCTCCTAAGGAATCATATTTCCTTTTCAACAAGCCTTTGGTCAATCTTCTCAAAGGACTAGGGTTCTCATCTTTCTGCTCCTTGTTCTGCTCCTTTTTAGCTGTCGACCTCTCAGGCTTAGACTTTTTAATTGTTAGGATATTCCAACACATAGGAATAGTTAAGTATAACTTGGTCTAGTATAGAGTTAGGTAAAGTGTGTTTCTTTACTATGTACATTTGTAACTTACAATCCGACGGTCACGATATGTAGCGATCCGACGGTTCATTCTCTCCTCGGTATTACCGACACTTGATCCGTGGCTTGACACCCGATTGGTCCATGAATTCTATTTAAAGCGCATGGAGGGTCATTTGTAGGTTAACCGTGCATGAGAGAAGCTTATGTAAATTTTCATTCTTTTATTAATAAATTGCCTGTAGTAGCCACGTTGGCGCAGGCCGTGGACTGTTTCCCTCTCTGAGGGTTTTAACCACGTCAAAATACTGGTGTATTGATCTGTGATCTGTTTGTGAGCGGTGTCCTTTTGGTGTTCTGTCTGAGGAACTTACCCTGTAAATTCCTACATTAATCTTCTTCTTTTCACTTTTGCCAGTCTTTGAGGTTGGCAATTTCTTCTTTCAGCTAGACTTAGACTTGGAATCTCTGCTACTTCCTTTCCAAGGTTGTTCCTCCTTGAACATTTTCAAGAATGCTTCCCATGTAGTGCCCTTCTCCTCTAATTATTTCTTAACTAAGATTTTTATCAAGCAATAATGACATAATTTGAGACCTACTTGATTCCCTTGACTCTTTTTCACACTTCTAGACATTTTCTCCAAACTTTTCAGAAAAAAATGAGGAAAGTTGATTAGTTTACCTAATTCGAAGTGAAGCAAAAGGAAAATGTGGTAGAGGTAAGTTAGAGAGTTCCTCCATTCACAGGGGAGGAACTTTTGCAAAATATATAGTAGGTGTTTCCACTTCTCCACCATGGAATTCCTTTGTAACCCAACCTTCCAGTCTACAACATGGTTTTCTTCAATTAGAAATTGATGCCATACTCCTTTTTCAACTTCCTCTTTCTTAAACCAGTTCTCACCCATGGCTATTAACTCTGTGGCCAGGGAGATGGAGTGCTTGGTGACTTGGAATTCCAGAGAGCCAATATTGGTTGTTTTCCCATTGAAAGCGTGCACAAATTCTAGAGTGACAACATAATCAAACCCATCAAAATTCAGTAGGAAAGGAAGGAATCTTGTTTTGTGCAAAAAAGGTAAACTACCCTCATATTCAACTGTTCCATCCAACTCCTTCACATACCAAGGATCAGTATGAACCGACGCCATAACACTTCAAGGGTTACACTAACTCTTTCCTATGTGAATTCTTAAGACTACTGAACACACAAACTTTAGGGTTATGGCTTAGGGGGTTCTGAATTTACCAATTTTTTAATTGCATATATAATATATTTTCCAATCATCTCGACAATCCAAATGGTTGTACCTTATGAAAATTTGATTTGAAAAGGCTACAGTTATGGGTATCATTTTGAGGTGAGTGGAGTAATAATGATAGTTAAAGGTGGTGGTTTATAGGAAATTTTAAAAAAGGATGCAAGGTTTTGTATGATAACGACCCAATCATCAAAAGTTAACAAATATCAGAAGGTTGGTACTTATAAGGAAGGCTTTCACAGAAGTCCTATTTTCATCATGACTTCAATTAGGGTATATATTAGTGCTCAAATAAAAATAAGGTTAGCCAAGTTTATAATGTTCTTTACACTTAAAATGTCATTCTTGTAAGCAATGATAAAAATAATAGTCTAATTGAAAGTACAATATACAATCTTAAAATAATTGCATATCAAACTTAGAGTTGGTGTATTAAAATTCATCAATCGACAGGGTTCTTGTACTTAGACAAAATTCATGTTCTTGAACCCGCCTTTCCTATATCGAAACTCATATTCCTACACGAAGAAAATATTGCAGTTCCTGTACTTAAAAGGGTTTTTTTACAAATCTTCTGGGTAATATATGGGCTAGACTTTTTTCTTTTTTTTTGTAGAATTCAAAGGAGTCTCTTTTGTTAGTTTCTGGTGCCATTGTGCTTTTCTAATCTGATTAATAAATTCTTTGATGGCCCATCAGATCCTGCAATAAAATCATGAGGGAAGAAAAAAGTGGGATAGGGGTAAGTTTTTTTAGAAAGGCAAGGATATTATCATGAGCACTAAAGAATGAGACTAATCCACTAGGGGGACATAAGAAAAAGGGATAGGGAAAAAAAATTCTTCAAGGAAATAGAGGGAAAAATGAAAATGGGAAAGGAGGGAAAAATTTTGACAGGACAAAGGAAGAATTTAGAGGAAACTTATGAAAAAGGAAAAGGAATAAAGGAAAAATTATCACCTCAAATTTTTTTGCCAAGTAGTTCTAAAAATAACTATAGCAAGAATTGTGTGTTATTTGCACAAAATTTGCCATGTCAACTATGCTGAACTTGGATAAGGGCTCAATCCTATTAATCATCCTGCTGCACCAATCTTTTTACAAAGACCTACTTTTTTTCACCGACAAACATAATTTATAATAATCAAGCAACATTCCCTTTTTATTAGAGGTTGATCTACCTGCCAGCATGCTGGTTTTTTGGCAGATCCTTCCATGATCATGTCAGCAAGTTGATTTTCACAATCATAGGTAAATATTTTTTTCAATTTGTTAATTTTCTGTTTTTATTTTATTTTTTTATTTGATTTTTATTGGAAAAGAGATGATTAGATTCAGAGTAGGTTGGAATCACCACCTACCATCCTTAACTTCAGCTATTGTTGTACTTGTTGCAGAAAATCTTCCTTGGTGAGGGGCTGAAAATATGCCTTAAGTATATGCTCATTCACAAGAAAGACTAATTCCTTTCCATCAATATTTTTGTTCTCTACTGCCCCATTCTCAAAAAAATTAATTACTTCATATGATCCCATCCAACATGTACAAACTTTCCCTTTGAAATGTTTAAATTTAGATTCATAAAGAAGTACCCAATCACTTGGTTGGAACTATCTTTTCTTGATCAGCTTGCCATGCCATTTCCTTCGCTTTTGTTGTATTAACACATTTTGTTGAACAACATCCCTTCTAAATTCATCAAGCTCATTCAACTACAATAGATGTTGTTGTTGTGCTTCCAAGAGATGTAGTCCCAATTGGGCTGAAGTTCTGGAAGTTTTTTTCTGGAATTCAACTGGTAATAGGACTTGTTTTCCATATACTTGCTCATAAGGTGTGTGACCCGTGCTATTCCTCCAAGTAGTTTTGTAGGCCCATAGTGCTTTAGATAATCTGTTGGCCTAATCCTTCTTGTAAATATTTACTGTTTTGGTAAGGATTGTTTTGATCACTTTATTTGTAGATTCTACTTGGCCGTTTGCTTGTGGCTGATATCATGTTAATTTCCTATGCAAAATTTTATATTGCTCCATAATACCTTTCATCAGATTAGAAATAAATTGCGGTCCATTGTCAGTAAAAATTTCTCTAGGAACACCAAATCTAGTAAAAATCCCATTAAACAAAAAATCAACAACAACATTTTCGGTAGCAAAAGAAACAACTTTAGCCTCTACCCATTTAGTTACAAAATCTGTACAAACTAAGATATGTCTTTTCTTTAATGATGTTGGAGATTTAGGTCCTACAAAATAAATGGCCCATTTTTCAAAGGGTTCAATCATAACTTGAGGACACAAAGGAATTTCTTTGGCTTAACCAGACTGACCCATTCACTGACAACTATCACAACATTTGACATATTATTTGGCATCCTTAAACAAAGAATACCAAAAATAACCAGCTCGTAAAATTTTATATGCAATTCTCCTATCAGGAAAATGGCCCCCACAAGGCTCATCATGGGAATATTTAAATATTTCAAACACTTCCTCCTCTCTCACACATCTACAGATAATAAGGTTAGGTCCTGTGTAAAAGAGATCTCCTTGGATCCAGGAATATGAAGTACTTTTTTGGATAAGTGAGGTGGTGTTTTTCCTGTCACTAAATAGTTAGCTATATTAGCAAACCAAGGGGAGTATGTTGATACCGCAAAAATATGCTCATCAAGAAAAGAATCATCTACAAGAATGATTTCACCAAGATTACCTAATATTGAAAGATAATGAGCTACAACATTATATTTTACTCGTATATCAACAAAATAAATATTAAATTCCTGTAATAAAAGTAACCACCGAGTCACTCTACCACTAGTCAAAGGTTTATCCATTAAATATCTTATGGTGGAATGATCTGTATGTACAAATACTTCATAACCTGTAATATAGTGTTTGAATTTATTAATAGAAAATATCATGGCTAAAAACTCTTTCTCAGTTATTGTATAATTCAATTCGGTAGGTGACAAGTTTTTACTAATAAAGTAAATAACATAGGATTGTTGGTTCTCTTCCTGCCCTAAGGTTGTGCCAATAGAAGTATTTGAGGCATCCGAAGAAATATGAAATGGGAGGGACCAATTAGGCCCTCGCAGAACTGGTGCTTGTATTAGTTATTCCTTTAGTGCCACAAAATATTTTTGGCAAGCCGTAGTCCAAGAGAACTCACTATCCTTAGCTAACAATTGGAAAAGTGGGGTAGCTATCATAGAAAAATGCTCAATGAATTGTCGGTAATAGCTCGCATGTCCCAAGAGTCTTCTCACTTCTCTTTGTGTTTTTGGTGCAGGAAGACGTAAAATAACTTCTACTTTGGCTGGGTCTACTTGGGTACCTTTTTTGAAAATAAAATGGCCAAGAACCACCCCCTCTTTTCACATCAATATGAACTTTTTATCACTCAAAGCGAGGTGATCTTGTTGGCAACGAAAAATAACTTTCTCTAAATTTTTGAGGGCTTCTTGGAATGAATCACCAAATACTGAAAAACCATCCATATAAATTTCTACACCTCAAGGTCATCAAAGAGAGCCAAAACTGCCCTTTGAAAGGTAGCTGGCACGTTACACAACCCAAAGGAAAGAACTCGATAGGAAAATGTCCCCCAAAGACATGTGAAGGTAGTATTATCTTGATCCTCGAGTGTGATTTGTATTTGGTTATAACTGCTAAAGCCATCTAAAAATGAAAAGTACTTTTTACCAACAAGGGAATCTAGCACCTGATAAATAATGGGGAGGGGAAAATAGTCCTTAAGAGTGGCTTTATTTTATTCTTTGTAATCAATGAAAATACGCCATCTCCCATCTTTCTTTGGGACTATCACCAATGAGGAGACCCATTGGCTATCAGATATAGGATAAATGAAATTAGCATATAAGAGTTTTTGTAATTATTCTTTCACAACTTCTCTTAGTGTGGGATTCATATGCCTTTGGGGTTGTTGGATAGGTCGGGCTCCCTCCTGAATATAAATATGATGAGTGAAAGTTTCAGGATGGATGCTTTTCATGTCCTCATAAATCCATGAAAAGGCACCAAGATGGTCTCGCAAGAAACTCACAAACTGCTCTTGTTGGGATGAATCCAAGTCCGAACTAATGTGTAAGGATTTTCCTGGACTAATCTCAATGAGAGTGGTTTCGGGTTCGAGAGTACAGGTAGGTGCTGCTAGAGTTTGTGATGAATAAGGTTAAGAATTGTAACTTTCTTGAAAATCTAGACTAAATATTTGACGAAGTGAATCAAAATTTGGCACCATGTCTAGATTATTCGAGAAGTCTCGTATATCATCCTCCTGGGTTGACTCGGTGTGATGGTGAATCAAAGAAACAAAACAAGTCTCCTCGTCACTACTATCATAGTCCAGCCATAAGGTATCTTGAAGCTCCTGGATAGATCTAGCATGTGTATACAAGGTGATTTTCTTCCTAGCAACACTAGAGAAACACCCAATATAAGCATCTGTCGTGGCAAGCGATGATCATCCCAAAATCAAGGGATGCCCTCCGACATGATTTTTTGGCTGAAGAATAATAAAATCCATGAGTTATTCCCAAGGATCAATTGAAACAAACACATCATCCAATACACCTTCTGGTTTGATTTTAGATCTGTCTGCAAGTTCAAGCACAATAGGAGTAGGACGAATATGAACCAACCCAAGTTGATCCATGGCTTTCCTAGTCATAAAATTAATGGCTTCCCCTAGGTCTATTAACACATTGGGGACAAGGATATCACCATTTTGAACAGAAACAACCGAGTTTCCAAGATCTGTATACTTTTCCATTTGCACGCATCCTGTCATCAACTCAGCTGCTTTTCCAATGAACTGAATGGTTTGAGGTTCTACTCTTTTCCTTCCTGGCTTATAAAGACATAGTTCCTTAATAATTTTTGTACAGATGGGGATATATTTAATATCATGAAGAAAATGGACCTTTATACAAAGATTCCTAAGCTCAGAATTTAGACTAGACTCGGGAGTGGGGTCATTCTTCTCCACAACTAGCCTCTCTGGATAGGGATAACGATTTGAAGAATATAGTAAAAGTTCCGAATGTGTGGGAATGGGTTGAATGGTAACATATTTCATCGAATGATCAAGAGTTCTCTCCTCACTTTTCTCCTCAATAATCATCCTAGGTTGTTTTTGTTTTTCTGGTTCTACTACTCTTCCCGATCTTAGTTGAAGGTCATTGACCCCAACTAACATGACCTGATAAATGGGAGAAGGGAGTGGTCCAATGGAATGGATCAATTATACCACCTTATTATTAAGGTTTGGTACTTGTTGAGTAGGAAATTAGGGTTTTCAAAAGGTTGGTGGTAAAGGAAATGGTGGCATATGTTGACTCTGTTGAGTTAAAGTTGGTAATGATGGTTGCAACATTGGATAAGGTGCATATGTAATAGGATGTGATTGCATAGGTACAAGATAGGAATAATGAGGATGGGATGATCCCCTCCATCATTGTTGCTAAGGTTGAGGAGGTTGTCCATACTGAAAGTGATTCCCATGCTGCCAAGGTTGAGAGAGATTTGCATTATGATAGGAACATGATGGTACATTATAACCAAAAAAATGTGGTGCATGTTCAGGAATCATACCTGTACCTACCTAAGGCCAAGCTTTCCAATCTTCCATGGCATGCAATGTCTCAAGTTCTGATTTCTCTCCTTCAAATGCTACTTTCAGTCCTGGTGTTGGGCGTGGGATCCCCCAAGGGAAATTTTGGGGCTTAAAGCCCATATTTTGGTCCAATTTTTGTAAACCAAATGTAAAGACCCCGCATTTTGTGGTCACGAAGTGTGTAGATGTTAAAGAGTCATAGGGTTGTCCGCCCTTATTTTGATAATGTGATGTCGGTTGTAAAAGATCTATCCATAGTCCGCAGACCATGGGATTGTATAAATAGAGCTAAGCTCTAAGTAGTTAAGGAAATGAAAAATACAAAAAGAAATAAATGATGGAATGATGTATGAGAGATAGCTCTGAGTAGAAGTCTAAGTTTTGGGTCGTAGCGTAGGTAGAGGCTATGCAACTAAGTGTGCAGGGTGAGTTGAGTTTGTAATCATCTGGAATTATCAATAAAGAGAAGTATTCTATAATTTATGTGTCTTTATATCCTGTTTATGCATATGTTATATTGGTATAAATTTCACTTATAATGCTTACATGATGCGCGAATGTATGTAAATGTATTGGTTAAGTGAATGCAAGTAAGAACATTCGTTACACGAATCTAACTAAGATCTGTTAATAAATCAAGTAATATACTTAGCATAGTTTGGGGAAATATCATAGCTTGCTACCCTAGTAGCACAAAAGCATATCAACCCCTGGTTAGGGCTGTGTGGAAGCCGATAGTAACATTTCATGGAGGTACTGAAGGGTAGAGTAGAGGGATACGAAACCTATGTGAAGGCAGGCATAGTTGGAATAAATCGACATCACATCCATCTCAAAGATGCGGAAACTTGGTTCCAGCATCCCCCCATACTGCTTCAGGTGAGACTTCAATCCGTGCTCCGCGGACTAATGCCGAAAGGGCCAATAGTTTAGGGATTTGTTTGGCTAACTAATGCTGAACCTGGGTTAGGTCCCCAAAAGCCAAAAAATGGTTCTGTTGTCGGGACTAGAATCTGCATGAGAGATGTGTGATGTCATATCACTGGAATCCAACTAAGAAAGAAATTGAAGGTTGGTTGGACAAAAGGATTCACGAGTTTGCGGCGTAGGAGAATAGAAACCTGTGACTACCAAAAGAATAGTGGTTGGACCAATACCTGTATACGGAGATCCACGAAATACTTTTCGCCTCCTTCCCTACTGAACTATATGAGTGGATCGTGAAGCTAGAAGATAACCAAGGAAGGTGGAAACTTGACGGTTCTATTATGTTGACCCCAGAGCTAGTGTGAAGGTTGGAAGCATTAGAGGATAAGATCATGCACACCATCGATCATTGGCTCGATCACATTATAGGAGGATTTGTTACTGAGTTCATGGTCAACACCTCAGTCAGCTATAGCGAGGCAGAGAGACGTTTTTTCAAAGGACTACGAGGTAAGTACGTAAAATCTCTAAATACTTGGATTAAAATGCTTTTGTGCAAAAAATGGGTTATGCAATTACCTTGATGTTGGGACTATGCAAATTGGAAAAAGTTATAGAAACCAAGGAAATAAGGGCTTGAAGTATAGCCCCTTGATTTCACCACCGCAAAGGGATGAAGAAGGGATAGTGAAGGTCTCTCCGCGAAGTGCTATTCAATTTATAAGATAGGGATTTCCGTGAATACCACCTCCACCCACACCAAATCCATCTTCACCACCATCACCTCCAACTTCACCCGTACCACCTCCACCACCACCACAATTCAGTATGGCAAACAAAATGAAGTTGCCTTTGTTTAAAGGCTTGGGAAATGAGGACCTAGACCAATTCTGGTTTGTTGTAAGGGCTATATGAGAAGCTCAAGGTGTTACAGATGATAACATAAAGAAGGAAACACTAGTTAGTGCTCTGCAAGATCACACGCTAACCTGGTATATTAAATACTCCGGCGATAACTAGAATGCTAGAGTAGCGGACATCTAAGCAACACTGAATAGGGAATTTAACAGGCCTAAATCTGAAGTGCAGTCGATTATGGGATTCAAATAGATCACGATGCTACTAGGCAAGATGCCTTGGGAACTAGATCAGAGGCTGAAATATATGATTCGCGAAGCGAACATGAATTTGACTGATGGACATGATCGTAAGTGGTCTGTGGCTTCACTACTACCACATTTAAGGAATGCGATGTCACAATAGAAGATATTGGAGATTTCCATGAGACTACATGAGACTCTGATGCAAGATCCTAATCTAGGAGTTCAGTAGATCCAAGTGCAGCTGAAGAATAGGTGCCTTGAGATGCAAATCTTTAAGCAGGATAGGACGGTTCGGCCAGAAGTAAGCGAAGAAGTATGGTGCATGAAATTCAAGAGTCAAGGTCATGACAAAAACCACTACACAACCTTTACAAATTACCTTGTAGGAGGAGGACCAATGCCTTTAAGGCCAGAAGCTCAAGCAGGAACTAGTGCAACGCCTACTTTGTTGTGCGCTATCTGTCAAATAGCTGGAAAACATGCCACAGATAACTGCCACCTGTTAAGGAAATACATGCAAACTCCACAACAGTTGTTATTCAACTTTTTCAGATTGGTTGGACATGATGAATGTACTTGCAGGAGCTATGAATTGATGATGGATAGAACTCTCGCCTACCGGTTTCAGGCCAAAACACGACCCCTTAACCAAAATGCAGGGATGGCGCGGATAGGTGATGCAGAAGCATCCATCACCCTTAATTAATAGAGGAATCCAAAGCAGAGCAAAGAGGAGCACATGGACTAGGGAGAAAAATAGGGACTTTTCTATTTTAAAATAGTGTAAAAGATGGAATGGATAAAAGTCTCGAGGAGAATTATCTGCCATGCATGCATTATGAAGCTTTAGGTATTTTGTTGGAGGAAATCATGGAGAGATCTGATCGGATCCTTTTAGTGATCCAATCCAATGTTTCCTTATATATATGTTGATGAACCTACATGTTCAATAGGATATACAAAGAAATAGATAGAGATTGTGTAATCAACGTATAGATTGACGTAGTCGAGGGGAGAAGTGTTCTAAGGCTGAAATTCCTTAGCATGTAACAAAAGCATGTATATGTATAATAGATATGTGTTCTGTGGTCTCCATGAGTCTATGTATTAATTCTCTTTTTTAGTTCTGTTAAATATATATGCGTTGATGGTTTAAATCCGTTTATAAGTGTGTTGATTGACCCTTGACCGTTGAAAGGATCGATGGCGATCCAAAGCTATATATATTATATATATATAATATATATATTGTTATATCGTGTGCTTAAATGGAGTGTTTCTAGATTATGGCAGAGCTATGCTTAACACAAAAATTCATCAAGGTGAAGAAGAATAAGTCCAAGAGGAGGCTTAAGAATTGATACACAGGGACCATTAGATTTGGAAGATCAACGATCCGGATGAAATCACAGAGGAGCGAAGATCCTGTATCACATTGGCGGAGCTTTCGGGTGTTATTGGGCCTAACCATCATCACAGAGCAATCAACGATAAGGCGATGTATCCTGGACCGTTGGATCTTGAGTCCAGATCGACAGCCCAGAAGAAATCGAGGATCGCATATCGGGAAGGTCAAGGAACGGTGGTCTGTGGAATGGCGATATGCCGATGGCCGATATTGAGATATCGCCAATAAACTGATCGACAATTGGGTAATCGGAGTTTCAGAGAAGGCATAGATCAGCATGGAGGAGAATCCAACAATGAATGGAACTGCCGATAGTTATGAAATAATATTTAAGGAATTTGCAGTCCAGCTCATATGGTTCGACTATGTATTTCCCGTTGTTTCAATGTATTCCGATAGTTTGAAGACCGAGGTTTTTAAAGGAAATCCTGATAGACTTGTGGGCTCCGATAGTTGAATGGTTCATGATTTGAAAGGCTTAGAGCCTAAAGAAATGCTTCTGATAGGCTTTGTGGGCCATAATCCACAGGCCTCAAGATCAATTTTATAAAGGAAATGGATTTTGGTTAACCCCCAAAATCTCTTTTCATCAAGTGGTATCAGAGTAGAAGAAGATTTTGTGTACAAGAGAAGGGTAAGGATTCTAGAGAGAAAGAAGAAGGAGAGGAGGTACAATTGCTTAAAGCTGGAGAGTTATGGTCTTATTGTCATGCAGATAGCGACAGCCAAAGGTGAGAAGATTGCAGCAAACCTAGAGCATGGAGTGCTCATATGGTTCCAGAGGAGAGAACCTGAAGGATGCCAAAAGATTGAGTGAGGAGAGCTTGGTGAGGTATCATGTAGCAGAAGGAGACTATTACTGTAGAGGTTGGTTGCAGCTAACAAAGATCATAAAAGCAGTTCCATTGAAGAAGTATTAGTGGGTAGAATTGCTAAGGATAAGGAGAAGCATATCACCAGGAGGTCATAAATTTTTGTGCCTCAGGAGTCTGATGCAGGAGCATCCAACACTCTTAATTAATGGAGGAATCCAAAGTGGAGCAAAGAGGAGCACGTGGACCAGGGAGCAAAACAAGGACTTTTCTATTTTAAAACAGCATAAAAGATGGAATGGATAAAAGTCTCAAGGAGACTTATCTACCATGCACGCATTATGGAGCTTTAGGGCTTTTGTTGGAGGAAATCATGGAGAGATCTGATCGGATCCTTTTAGTGATCCGATCCAATGTTTCCTTATATATATGTTGATGAACCTAAGCGTTCAATAGGATATACATAGAAATAGATAGAGATTGTGTAATCAGCGCATAGATTGATGTAGTCAAGGGGAGAAGTGTTCTAAGGCTGAAATGCCTTAGCATGTAATAAAATCCTGTATATGTATAATAAATATGTGTTATGTGGTCTCCATGAGTCTGTGTATTAATTCCATTTTTTAGTTCTGTTAAATATATATGCGCTGATGGTTTAAATTGGTTTACAAGTGTGTTGATTGACCCTCGATTGCTTAAAGGATCAATGGCGATCCAAAGATATATATATATATTATATATAATATATATATATATATATATATATATATATATTATATATTATATATATATATATCACTTTTTATAGTGTGCATAAACGAGTGTTTCGAGATTGTGGCAGACTGCATTTAACATAAAATCCGTCGAAGGTGAAGAAGATTAAGTCCAAGAGGATGTTGAAGAATTGATACACAGGGACCATTAGATCCTTAAGATCAGCAGCCCAGATGAAATCGTAGAGGAGCAGAGATCCTTTATCGCATCAACAGAGCTTTTGGGTGTTATCGGACCCGACCATCATTGCAGAGTGATCAACGATAAGGTGATGGATCCTGGACTGTTAGATCTTGAGCCCAGATCGATGGCCCAAAAGAAATCAGTGATCACATATCGGGAAGGTCAAGGAATGGTGGTTTTTTGAACGATGATATGCTGATGGCCGATATTGAGATATCACCAATAAACTGATTGGCAATTGGGTCAGAGTTTCAGAGAAGGTAGAGATCAGCACAGAGGAGAGTCTAGCGATGAACAAAACTGCAGATAGTTAAGAATGCGAGTTTAAGGAATTTGAAGTTTGGCTCATATGGTTCAACTGTGTATTTCTCGTTGTTTCAATGTATTCCAATAGTTTGAAGACCTGGGGTTGTTAAAGGAAATCCCAATAGACTTGTGGGCTCTAATAGTTGAATGGTTCATGATTTAAAAGGCTTAGAGCCTAAAGAAACACTTCCGATAGGCTTTGTGGGACATAACCCATAGGCCTTAGGATCAATTTTGTAAAGGAAAGGGATTTTGGTTAACCCCAAAATCTGTTGTCATCAAAAGGATTTCAGGGGCGTGGATGAGACCGAGGAAGAGGAGGACCTGGTAAGGGTCACGGATAGTTGATTTGCTACAACTGCAGAGGGCCAGGACACTATGCCCGCAATTCCACTAATCCAACTCACCCATCGTGCAAGTATTTCACACTGTTTGATCATGAGACAAAAGATTGTCCTATGTTGATAGCTAGGATATGTGACAAAGGAGTGCTACCACCTTCCTTGACTCAGAACTTGTAGATGATGAGGTCTAAGCCACGTGAGGAAGATCTGAATGTAAATATAGTGCTCCGTATGAGGCATTTCAGCATTGGTGGCTTCCAGGTGCATGCACGTCGTCTGTATGTGATTGCAATAGCCGACCAACGTGCATGCAGTGATGTCTGCCAGTGTTTTAGTGTTGACCTCAGTGATGGTTGGCCATATTGATCTAAACCGTTGTGTAATCTGATCCACCTAGGCTTGCAATTCTATGTTTGCTTCCCGTAGGTAATCTTGCTCCTCTGTCACCATATGCAACTGCTTCCTCTACTGTTCATGTTCTTTAGCTAGGTCTTCATGGAGGCTCTCGAAATTCGGTGCTGATTGCTGAATAAAGGAAAATAATTGGGTCGATGACCAGTGATGGAGTGTATCAGACTACATTGTGCTTGGTTCAGGGAACTACTGCTGTAGGGGTAGGCCAATGGTGATGGATTTGTCAGAATGGGAGGCGGAGTAGTGGTCCTGCCGTGATGGTGGAGTGAACTATGGGGTGGCTAGAGTAATGTTAGGGTTTTGTAGGACTGCGAGCTTTATAGGGAGAGTGAAAAAGTATGGTTCAGTCCTTTCCCCCTGCCAAATGGTATCCAGGCATCTCCCTGCTAGTGGGTCCAACCCAAGCATTGGTGATGTACTCTATGCTGGTGGCATTCCCATGGTCGAGGTGGTGCCTTCTGTCTGGCCGGCCGACTAAACTTCTGCTTTTGCAATAGTCCTTCAGCAGCTGAACAGGAGGACCTCGGAGAGGGTCATGGAAGTGGAAGTGGTTAACGGGGATGACTCCCATGACTATTGTAATTCGGTGGATGTAGTGGCAGGGATCTCTTCGACTATGGTGGTTGTGGGAATTTACTGCTCGACCTCAATAGTGAGGTCGACGATTGGGGCTGGCGGGTTAATTTTCGTCTTTTTAGTAGATGTCTTTTTGACCTATGGGGTTTAGATGACTCGCTTTTTCTGAGGTTTGGGGACCATGATCTAGGAGGGAGTCTGAGCTATTCCTGAGGGAAGCACTATAGAGAGTGGTGATATTATAATGGGGGAAAGAATGGTGGAACCTTAAAGTGCTCAGGATAGTTACTCTCACCTAGCTCGAAGTTGGTGATTGTCCATCTTAGCTTGAATATTTTCTTCCATCTGGAGCAGCATAGGGTGGAGTACTTCGTCGGCTGCCCACTTTCAACTGCTTTCTGCCCCATCTCCCTCTCGGCCCTGTGGCATCAAGGCTCTGAAAAGGTACTTGGGTTTCCCTTCCCTTACCTCGCAAGCCACTCCTGGATAGGACTCCACCTCTCTGCGCAGTGCTTCCTTCATCAGGCTAAACCTCTGTGGCCTCAACTTGAATGCGCTCGGGTTGACACACTGCGTCTTAGGTAGGTGTGCTTGTGGGAGGCGCCAAACCAAAGCTCGCCTGAGAATTAATCCAAGAGAGCCTTGGGTATCCTCTTAGTGGATTGAATGGTGTCCAACATCTACTCATACTAGCTCTTGAAAGTTTCCTCGTTGATTTCCTTTGTGTTGGGATCCCCCGACGCCTTCCACGGTTTGTACTTGAGTGCAATTGGCTGATCTTCGGTAATAGTTTCCATTTGCCTCTATGGTGGTAGCCTCCATTTCCACATTTCTAGTGGCATTAACAAGTACCCGAAGACAAAGGCAATGCTCCTCTTGTACACATCTTCACAAGCCTCGAATAGTTCATTGAGCACAAAGGCTGACCAATTGAGTACTTCTCCTTGGAAACAGTGTTCTGAAACTGAAGCGGTGTCCATGGTGCACTCATTCCTCGTGAAATGCCTCATTTTTTTGCCTACAATAAGATAACAAGAAAACCTGATATTATCCTTGTTAATTTTGTCCAGTTTTGCATCCCTCCCACCTCGCTCTGTCCCATATCTAGAGTAGATGTTGTCCTTCGTCTACTTCTTTCCCCACTTGACCCTAGCCTAGAATGTTGTGCTGACTGCATTCCCAACTTCTGCCAGCCCGGTGAGTCAATTAATATCCTTGACATGAATGGGGTATTCCTTATCCAACCATAGTGACCCACCATGCATCTTGCTTGACAGTAGTTTTGTGCACTGCATGGCGACAAATTGGGTACCGAATATAGGAAAATTTTGTAAGTGGAATAGCGTGGACCTCTGTATCCCCCTAAACTAATCTCTAACTCTAGAGATCCTGGTGCCATCCTCCTTTTGAAATTCTTCCACATACACCTCCCTTTCCATGGCCAGAAACTAGAATCCATCTGTGAAGTCATTGTCGATCAAATTCAACCTATCATACTTCCCATACAGATCATCCACTTCTTCAATTTGTGCATTAAGAGCATTTTGTGGAACTGATATTATTCCTTTCGCCATCACTTCTCTTTTGTAGTAAACTATCTACACTGGAGGTTTCTTACTTCTCTTCCTCTAGCCTTGTTCCTTAGAGTGAACCTAGAATTCTTCTGTGATTTGAAATTCTAGCATCCCCTACATCCTCCCGCAATTTATGTAGCCAACTCTAACACGACGTCCCCTAACTGATAAGGCTTTAATCAACTAAATACTTCAGTGACCTTTCCATGTATTCTAGTTATATTTTTCCGCTTGGCCGACTTAGATGTGACAACTATGATGTGGTCTGGAAAGTACAGAGTGGGTTACATGGCATATTTATTTTGTCGTGATGGGTTTATTTATTAACTAATTCTATGCTTAACAGGAAATATTTTGCAACCCTATCTTGACAATTGCCTTATTAATTACTTAATCGGGAAATAACTATTGGTATGGTGGATGGGACAGGTACTTGTGCGGTCATCAATTCTAGAAAAGGTTCAAACCTATGTGTATTTTTTTGATGAGGATGACACATGTGGCCCTTGTCTCTATTGAATAGGGCTACCATCATGACCACTGACACTACCCAATCTCTGGTGGCTAGGCCTACCAACGTGAACACTAACACTAGCCCCTCGACCACAAATGGGTTGCAGCATACCAAGCTTGGTCACAGCCTTATTATTCGAACTAATTTTTTTTTTTTACTTGTGGAAGAGTTTTAGGCACGTGCCAAAAACCCATCCCTATAGTAGGAGCCCATCCAGTTGTGCGAGTTTTACCGCGCCCAATTCTTTTATTTCTACAATTATGAATGACCCTAACTAGTGCATCTACAATTTTCCTGAGAACTTCTGGAACTTGTTGTCATAAAGGAGCACTTTGTCCCTGACTTCAAACAACTTCTTCTTGATGTGCCTATCGTGCCAAGCCTTTTCTCTTCGTTGCTTGACTGATTGATGGAACTTTGCTAGGAACTAGGTTTCATCGGGTTCCATCAGCTAGCTTAGCCTATCCCGCAAGGCACTGCTATCCATCATTCCTATAGCTTCTGAGATGAGCATGCTGGGTAGTATAAATTCTGCTGGTACCATGACTTCTCTACCATACACAAGTTGAAATGGAGTTTGCTTGCGCAGTCTTTTGACTGTTGTCCTATATGCCCATAGAGTCATTGGAATTATTTCATCACAATTGTCCCATTGGCAGATATGAATTTTGTTAGCCCTTTCTCTATTATTTTGTTAAATTTTTCTACTGCATCGTTGGATTGTGGGTGATAAGGACTACTCTTATTATGCTGAACCATAAAAGTCGTTAGCAGAGCTTCAATGGTTTTGTTCAGAAAGTGGGTGCCCTGGTCACTTGTAAGGCTCCTTGGGCATCCAAACATTGAAATAATATTCTCAAAAATGAATCTTGCTGTTGTTTCTATTGTGCAGTATTTCACTGGCATGGCCTCTGCCCATCTTATGAGGTATTCTGTCGCTGTAATTATGTATTAGGCTCACAAGTGTCTTGCTGGTGGAGAGATTGGTCCAATGAAGTTTATTGCCCACTTTTCAAAGATCTGCACCGAATGGACCGGGTGTAGTAGTAGCTCATCATGTCAGGAAGGCTTACCGACCCTTTGACAGACATCACACTCCTTGGAAAATGCTTTAGAATCCTTATGGATAGTGGGCCACCATAATCCTATGTGCAGTATCTTTCTTGCGGTGGCCTTGCCTCCTACATGGCCTCCCGCGACTCTTGTGTGGCACTCCCATCAGACGTCCTTCCTTTCATGTTGCAAGACACAATGTCTGACTATTTGATCTAAGCCCATTTTTTAGAGTTGTCCTGCCATGGGATAGTAATCTGCTGCTCTGACCACTGAGTGTCGCCTTTGTGCTGCCGTGTATCCCTCTAGGCATTGACCTATTGTTAGCAATGTAGCAATCTCTTCTAGGTGGTTGGGAATGGTCTCTATCCTAAATAGGTCAGCATCGAGAAACCAATCATCTATTGCTCCATCATTCTCCCCTGTATCCAGGTACAATAGGTGATCTGGCCCTACATTCAATCTTCTTGGCTTAACAAACACTTCAAACGTGAATTCCTAGAATAGTAGCAACCATCTACATAATTCTTCCTTCTAGTACTAGCTTGTTTACTAAGTATTTTAGTGCAGAATGGTCTGTAAAGAATTTGAACGACACACCTAGTAAGTAGTGCCTTAACTTTTGGAGAGAGTATACCATTGCCAAAGCTTCCCATTCTATTGTTGTGTAGTTCCTTTCCGTCGTAGAGAGCTTTCTACTAGTGTAGTAAACTATATGGTCCATCTTTTCTCTTGGTTGCGCTAAGACCACTCCTAGCGCTATTCCAGATGCGTCGATGTGTACGTGGAACATTTTGTTCTAGTCAAGGTACACTAATATGGGGGTGCTTACTAATCTTTCCTTTAGTTTATTCAGAGCTGCTTGACAGTTCATAGTCTAGATGAATTCTTTTGCCTTCCTTAGTAGTTTTCCATTGAGGCTATTATGGCTACATAGTTCTTGATGAACCGTCTGTAGTACCCCGTGTGGCCTAGAGTTACCCTTAGTTGTTTCACGTTGCGCGGTGGTTCCATGTGGACAATTGTTGCAACCTTGGCGGGGTCCACACAGACTCCATCTTTGCAGATGATATGGCCTAGTAAAGTTCCAAAGGGAACTGTGAAAATACATTTTTTTAGATTTAAGGAGATTTGCAATTGTCTGCACCTCTCGAACATCAATCTCAATAAGTTGGTATGCTTTTTCAATAGGTTTTATATTGTCTAGTCATCTATGTAAACTTCTAGGAACTTATGAATATAATCTCGGAATGCACCTATTACAATCCTTGAGAAGACCGTTGGTGCATTATTTAATCTGAATGTAATTACATTGTATGCATACGACCCCCACCCAGTCGTGAAAGTTGTTTTCCTTTTGTCCTCTTCAACTATTCGAACATGGTGGTAACTTGAGAACCCATCTGTGAATGAATATGCCTCATTCCCCACAATATTGTCTAGGACTTCATTGTTTAATGGCACGGGGAATGGGTCATGCATGCATGCATTGTTCAGGCTTCTGTAGTCGATGCATACCCTAATTTTGGTTGCATCTTTCTTGTTCTGAATAACTATGGGGCTTATCTAGTCAGCTTCATCTACCAGAAATATGATTCCTGCATCCAACATTTTGTCAATTTCCATTTTAACTTTCTCTTTTACTCTTGGGTTTAGTCAGTACAGTCTATGATTTATTGGTCGGGTGCCTGGTTTTAGAAAAAATTTCATTTCTCCCAGGTTAACTTTTATCCCCTTGATTTCTGCCACTGAAGCTGGGAACAGGTCCTGGAATTCTTGTAATAATTCAAAAATTTCTTTGGTGATTTTTTCATCCCAGTAATCTCATACCGATGCTATCTTGGGCTTATCTTCCGTCCCCACATTCTATTTTCTCAGCTTCAATGGTAGGAGATGGGTGCCTTCTATCATAGGGTTCTCCTGAATACCTCTTTCCCCTTCTGTTTCTTCAAAGGCTAGGTACCTAATCCCCTCCAATCCATCCTCCTCTGGTTCTACATCAATTTTGTCATAGTCACATATCCTGATGATTCCATATCATACAAGAATTGCAGAAATTTTTCCTCATGCCCCCCTTCAACTAATGTCTCTTGGGTGAATAGAACCCCTTTTACCACCTTGAGTAACTCTTTCATTTGTGCCTCATTGCCTTTAAATGAAAAATTGTCAATGAACTGTGCTTCCAAGGTACCCGAAATAGTCGTCTGTCGCCATAGCTCCTCCTGGATATACCAAGCTCGGGGGATAGTGCCAAGGGTATGTATAAACGCATGTACCCATTGATTCCTTGGCAATCCTTGGCTTTCCTAGATGGTCATGCAGTCTTTGATGTGCTTCTTGGGACTTGAATTCCTTGTGTATTTCCCTTCATCCTATGGCCAATCTGCCTTTATGCCAAACCTCTCTTTCATTGCTTGTTTAGTGTCCCTCCAGTCTTTTAATACTTTGCAATGTGCCTTCCACCATCTTGCTGGCATTGCCATAAGCGCAATGACTCTAGAAAGGGAATTCTTTGGTCTTTTGGTATGTCCTGGTCTACGCTATCTAAAAAATGATCTATCGGCTCAAGGCCATAGTACTTCGGGTAGTCGTCCAATCCCATGTCTCCCCAGTTTACTCGGCTTATCATTGCACATCGTCAAGTTGTTAGTTCGTATCCACCCTACTGTCATGCATCCCATGCATTTTTTGAACCAATTTCTGAGCTTTGAATGCTTCTCTAGCTAAAATATCCTCCAACCGTAGGATTTATGTAGTCCTCCCTTTTCCTTGTTGTGAGCATATATAAATGGTCTAACACCCCTGGTTCATCCCTGTCATCTGCTGGCTTTATAAACCTAGGTCCTTGGTCAGGGTCTAATGGCTGGACCACCCTTATCCCATCTACTTCAAAAATCATCAACTCCTTCTTCAAATCTATGACAGCATAGTTTTCATATGCCCAGTCAATCCCCAAGAGTGTTGGATATGGGTCTTTATCCCCCATAATGTCAATTACTTCAAAATTGGTGTGCGTTTTCACCCTTGCTACATCAACCTCTACATTTTCCAATCTCTCGATGGGAAAAATGCAATACGGATTTGCAATTCTTGATTGAATTAGCGAGTACTTCAAATATGGCTTCCACATTGCCTCCCAAGTCTTCCTGGGTAGGATGTTTACGTCTGACCCTAAATCTAGCATTGTGTCCCTTATCTGGAACCTTGCCACTTGTGCATTGATTTAGAACTCTTTTCTGCTCCTTTTCTTATTCCGCTTCACTCTCTTGGAGGCTTTCTTTGACAAGGTTGCACATGGTTTTCCCTCTCCCTCTTCCTCCATGGATACTGCGGCCTTTAAGATTTTCCACAATTCCTTCAGCATGGCCTCATCCTCAACAATTTTCAAGAATAATCTAAACCACTCCCCAATCGGCTAGGTGTGAGTGGTCACGTGGACTTGTGGTCTTTGGGTGTCCCTATCTTCTGTCATTCCCTCAAACAATTTGACTGCTTCTTGATAGTATTGTCTTTGGCGCTTGTGCTGATATGCCCCTTGTGGTGACCCTTTTACCATCAATTTTTTTTCTTATTTTTTAGGATGCATCTTCGATGATCGCTATTCTTTGTTTTTTGTTTTTGTTACGAGGTATATACTTCTTCCCTCCGCAGGTGACTATATTGATATTGGTCGTGGGGAAGCCATCGTCAGTCCGAGGCTCGACATTCACCAAGTTGGCCCCCCGCTGTCAGGTTCTCTCTTCCCACTTCACAATGAGCTCTAGGCAGTCCTCTGTTTCATGGGTGTTAACTCTGTATTGTGAATACTAGGTTCTCCTCAGGAGTGGGCATTCTCTTGTGACATGTTCTTCCTGGTCACAATTGTAGCACCTTAAGGGCCCTCTTCCTCCCATTCTTCCTCTGTGTCCATTTTCTCCTCGCCCCCCTCGATTTGCTTCATTGACCCTGAAAGTGGATCTATCCAATCTTTTTGCTAGAGCGTCCAGCGCTCAACACTGATCAGTGTGATAAGTTGTCGATGTGCAGAACTCGTAGTAGTTGTTATTGGGGACATTAAAGTACTTTTGTAGAATTGGGCACATTCGTAGTAGGTGCCCATATGCCCTACATATCTCGCAAAATTCTAGGTTATTCCTTCTTGGGAAGGGTCCTTGTGCTCTGACTTTCTCAACCCCTGTGGTGGGAGGGGCCCTTGACAACCCCACCACTCCCCGTGATTGATTAATTCCCCACAACCGTGGGCATTCCGTCCCAACATGCCCTTCCACCAGGCAATGGGTGCACCAAACATTGGGCCTCGCTGGTCGTACAGGCTGGATATCCCTAAGCTTCTTGTTTAAATTCGTGATCTAGCTTTGCAGGCCTGTGATGGCTGCATCTTACAGACTTGTGCCTCCCCAGTATTCATGGGGGTATCTTTCCATTGCTTCTATTCGATATGCTTGCTCCAATGCATCCTGCAGGGTTTCTATATTTTGTTATGTCAGTGGTGTTTTGCTCAAAGGCAAGAGTGCCTTGTTAAACCAGTCCTGCTGGTGGTTTGGGTCCAGGGTGTAACTCAGCTTGGCGATGGCATCCTTAAACCTTTGCATGAGCTCCCAAGCCATCTCACCCTCCTGCTTCTTAATTTCCCATGACTTTGATAACTTTTGCTGGTTTGTCTGTGGCACCTAGAATTCCTGCACAATTCCCCTCTTAATATCAGTTATTGTGGGATTCTGGTTCTACTCTAGCCACTTTATGAACTAGTGTAGATCCTGTTCTCTTAGCGTGGTCTAGAATTCCACCGCTCGGATGTTATCCAGAGTCCGACGGGCACTCCATAGGTACCAGTGTTGCTCCACATCCTCGTTCCCCATTCCTACACATTTCGGGTATCTAGTAAATGACCTTGCCATACTGCTCTGAGTATGGGCTAACAACACAAAACCTTTGCTTCCCGGCTGTTGGGATCCCTATAGTCCCAAGTTACTGCTATAAATGGTTCTTTTATCACTTTCAATATTGAGATTTGGCTTGTATTTCTTCCATGCACTATATACTCGTGCCGCCTTGGCTAAGATAATGACAAATTCCTCCAGTTTGTGATAGGGTACCAGGGGAAGGTTGGGGAAAACTCCACTTATATTTTAGGGTTGGGGCTGTTGAATTTTGATGGATGCTTCTTCCTCATCGAAAAACCTTCTCATCCCATTGCCCACATTATCGTCATCTCTTTCCTCATGCTGATATGGTTTATGATCTCGCAATTCTACTTCCGTAACCTGCAGGGAAGGCCGTCCATCCATTCCATGTTGTGATTCTACTTCCACAACCTTCCGAGACAGTCCTCCTTTGGTCTTCTGTTTCTATCCTAGTTTTGAAACCTGCAAGAAACATCCTTCTTCATTTTCTCGGTTCCAAGATCCCTCTCTTCCGCACTCAAGTTGCCTAGCACCGTCATCTCCCTCCTCCTCAACTCAAGTTTTTTCCATCACCACTCCTATTTGGTGGGCCCCCCTCCTTCTCTTCCCTAGAGATCAAGCTGCTCTTTCCTGCCACTTTTCCGCTAGCAGTTCCCTCCTTTGTGCTCTAACATCCCTAGCTCTTTTCAATCCTTTCACATCCATCTCCTCGCAACATCCCTATCCCTCTGTAGGCAACATTTCCCCTCTAATTCCTTCCCCTAGTACTAGGGTTTTATGCCTCCATCCCGACAGTGGGTGAAGATAATAGTCCTTCCTCTACCATAAACATCTTAATCCACATTGGGACTTCTATTATCAACTCCCCCCTCAACCCAGAGCTAAACATAGCTTCTTCCTTTGAGAAATACTGGTAGCTATCCACAGAAAACTCGACCATGTACCCTTCCACCGTATTCTTCAACCAAAAATTGACTACTCTTGTCTGATCCTTATCCAGCTGTTGTAGCAATGTAATATTAGGCAGAGTCCAACTATGGCGAACTGTTTCCAGTCCACTTGACCGACTCTACCTCTTCAGCTCTCTTAACCAATTGTATAGGTCCTTGGGGAACTTGCACTAGAAAATTTCATACTAGTCATTTATGCCATCAGCATATAAAATCCCCTCACTTACCTTGCCGATCAATTGATTCCTGTGGGTAGCTTTCTTTTCCACAAATCGATCTACTTTATGATTCCACTAGTCTCTGATCTCTCTTTTAAATACCCATGACACCATATTTTGAACTAGTCCTCTCAACTTCGGGTCCCGGTAATGGAACCATTTGTTGGTTCGAAAGAGTCATTAGGGGAAAGACCTTAGGTTCGGGCACAAGAGGCCAATAGTGGTCTACTATAGTCTAGGATAGCGCTAACATTTTCACCTTACCTCGAAGGGCAAGGAGTCTCACTCAAGGCGTTCCGCGAACAAAAGGGAGAAGGGTTCAGCATGGGGTTGAAGGAATATCAACCAGGCACAGGAAATCACACACACACACATATCCATTATATGGGAAATAGAGATAACAAAGTCTTGAATCATACACATATATCCATTATAGAGAACACATAGATAACAACATCCTTGAATCAATCTATGAATTACCGTCTACATAAAACAAATAGACTACTCAAAATTTTAATAGACCCGCTAAACACGAGGCCAAATACATCAGAAGTCACAGCCAAAATCGTCTTTATCTTATATTAAACTTAACATAAAAGGTTACATTATTATTTGGCATTTGTCTTAAACATTACATAAAGTACCCGGCTCTGTGGGTTTAGATCAGATCCGCAACCAAGTCCCTCATGTTAGTGCCTAAATCTGCCTTAGGCTGAAGGAAGGCAAAATTCAGGGTAACCACAAACCACGCTCAGTCTGGTAGCTAGCCCTACCAGAACAGGAGAGGGCTCTCTCTTGGTCACACTCAGTAAAAATACACAATAAAGCCTGAGATGACTCAAAATGAAATATTGATCTTTAGGCTAGGTAAATAAATATGGAAACAAGAGGCAATTTTTGATAAATGATTGAGTTTCTGGGATGTATGGGACCAACGAACAACATGAGCAGAGAATTTAACACAAAGGCATAGATTACATCATGAGGCAAGACAGGCGGAAAGTCTAGCAATTAAATTTGAAATAATGTGAAAGGGAAATATTGTTTAGGAGGGTGAAAAGGGCATGAATACATGAATCCTTTTCAACAGAAGAAGAACATAGAACGTGAAACTTTCCCAAAGGTAGAGCAATAAACATGAATTCTACCTTTTCTTACTTAGAAAATTTCACTGGAAATGAATATGAATGAACTGTGAAACATAATGAAATACATATGAAACAGAAAGAAAATACATTTGCTACACTCACACCACATGAATCTCATGAAATAGAGCCACTGCCTTTCATTAATTCTCTATCAAAAAATACAATGAGTAACTGAGTTTCTCTCCCACAGTCTCCCAGAAATTACAACCAACCCTTTGCAAATGGTTTTACATACAATAAATAGAATTTTCCCTTGGGAAATGGAATGACCCAAAGTTGGGGATTTTTTCAAATCATTACAAATTGGAAATGGAAAGCCAACCATTAGTGACAGGTGCAGCGTTACAAAAATGACAAAACTGTAGCGTAGATTGGTGGGTGACTGCTCGCCTTCCTTTTTCCACTTGGATAGAAGCCAACCTTTAGTGAAAATACTTTTTAAAATTTGCCTTAGGTGCCAAGAAAAATGTAGTGTAAATGAGCGGGCCCACTTGAAGAAAATCACGAATCGAAATTTCGCGGAGCGGAAGTGATTTTGGCCTTTGGGTCTCTATGCGCCGCGCCCAAAATTGTATGCGTCATGCCACTTTGGAGGCGATTTTGAGGTACTTTCTGAAGTCCAAATTGTGCCCAAGTGTGCTTGTTAGAAATCCTTGCCTGTCTATTTTCCAACCCAAGTGGAATTTCTGAATTTGGTGCTCATTGTCCCCTCCAAAACTTCAATCTCCCCAGACTACTTCCTGTGTATCAAAATAGGGGTAGAGAGGTCATTTTTTGAGTGTTTTTGACCTCCTGGGGACTCAAACCTTGCCCAAACTTCTTGGCCATGCACCATCATTCATGCGTTTTCATGCTAAATCCAAAAATATAAACCTTTCATGATTTGGAGCTCCCTATCATAAGCGTCGCGCTAGTGGCGTGGCGCACAGGGAGAAAAACCTTGTTTTTTTGTACAAAAATTTGCCAAAATGCCAAAAAATGCTCCAAATTTCTTGAAATTTGGGTTGGATCTTCTCTATGAAGTTTCATGCTGGGCCAAAGAGGCTTCAGCCAAGATTCAGAGCTGATCTTACTCTTTTTGCCTCTTTTGTCTTTTTGTTGCCTTCCTCAATTTCGCCTTCATGTTCCTTATCTGAGCCTTGGAACTCATATTGCGTGCCCTGTAATGATAAACCATATACCTCAATAATGCTTTGTCCTTGTCACTTTTTCCAACAACTTCTCTAAGTGGATGTTGATCCTTTTGAGCCAAACCTCTCGATCAGCCTCTATCTCTTATTGAATGGGTGTCCTCTCATTTAGGCTTCGTTGGGCAGTCTGCTGGTCTTCACGGATGTTTTGCCACCTTTATGAGGCCTCCTGGGTGCATGTACCTTTATTGGTGAATCACTGTGTGTCTCTTCTTCATGATCATATGACGGATCATATGTCATGTCTGCTGGTGGATAAACTGTCTTGGACAAATAGGTGTTGATATGTCACATTGTCTTGTAATGCCTTTGATGATGTGCTTGACCTTTGTCACCAAGAGAAGATAATGACATGAGGGACAGTAAGGGGAAGGAAAAATAGTGAGGGATTAGGGACTATTGGGAAAGATTTGTTTTGGAAATATAGGAGGGTTGTGAGGGGTTTTATGTGTGGGATAGGGTTTAGGGTTTCACCTTTGGAAGTTTTGGAAAGGGAATTTAGGATAGGGTTTAGTAACTTTAGGGGATGGGGAACAATGGAGTTAAGGAACAAAGGGAATTAAGGACAAGAGAGATAATGGAAAAGAGTAACCTTGGTGGCAAACAAGTTTTGAAACCCTAGGCAGCAGTTTACATGTGAGGAATTCAAAATGAAAGGGTTGAGTTTTTTGTTTCAATCATTAGCATCCATAAACCACCATACCCTAGCACAAACTTGGATGAAACAAAAAAATGGAGGCTTTACCTACTTGTGGAATGAAGAATTTTCAATTTGGAGGAAGACTTCTATGAATTTCAGGCCTTTTAGCCCAGTGCACCGCACCTCTCATGTGTGTCGCACCAGTGTAAATTTACACTGGAAAATTTCTCCCAGTGCGCTGCGCCTTCCCAATGCGCCACGCCTTTTTGCAGGAGCCTTTTGGAGGCCTTCTTGGTGTCCAAATTGGGTGTAGGATAGCTCGTTGGAAAGGTCTTTGAGTATAATTTCCAACCTAACTAAAATTTTTCAATTTGAATTTCATTTTCCCTGTCAAAAATCAAATATCCCAAGACTGGTAAAAATGTGCCAAATGAGGTTGCCTCAAGGCAGAGTGCTGTTGCAGTCAACTTTTGAAGGTGTTCCTAAACTCCAAATTGAGCTAATGATAGCTCATTGGAAATATATTTGTGTCTATTTATCATTTAACTCATAAATCATGTCATTTGGTTAACCAAGCTAGGAGAAAACTTGATTTTCCCAAGGTCACTTTAGAGGTGCATCAATTCTCCCGAGGCAATTGTATTTTTGTTATTTCTCTAAAACCATGACACCTGTGTAAAAAGTGAAGGAGGTTTTTCTTCCTTGGCCTATTGGGGACAAAAATGTCTCTCATTTTTCCAAAATTCATCTTTTCTTGCTCAAAAACATCATTTGAGTGAATTATTCAACCTTCCTCTGGCCTGCAAGTATTATTGAAGCACTTTGAGAACAACAATTTGCAAACCCTAGACCTACTAACTCTTTGCTGACCAAGAGATTAGAACAGAACCATAAATGAACTTTAAAATGATTTGACAAACAGACCTAAACCAACAGGATAGGGCATGAGGGGAAATGACTGACAAGACCCTTTCGTCAGATTATGGCATGCCCCTAGCGGAATGCAACTGAGTGAATGGAGCGAGACTCCTAAAAATGAAATACAAAAAGAGTTTTGATCTCTGACGAAGGACTGACAAGACAAAACCTAACACCTCGGACCCCATCACTCTATCACTCGGCCTCTGCAACTGTGTATCCCTTCACTTGCAGCCAACTCCTTTTTCCACTAGTAGGTTCAACAACAACCGTTTTCCTCTATGGTCTTCCCCTTTTATGTCCTTCTTGGCTGCCTAGACTACCAGTTCTCGTCGACTATTTTCTTCCTTGGCTGCTTCGGTGCCTTCTTGCCTCCTCGAATTCCTTTTCTTTCCACTGCCACCTTGCCACCACTCCTTCGCAATTGTTCATTCCACCACCCAACCATTTCTTCCATATGTCTCTTTCTTTCCCTTTGGTCAGTCAAAACTGGTCAAAATATGTCAAAATTAAATGAAGGCCCCAAAAGGCGGCTGCAGGGAGTGACTATGGATATTGTGGGAGTGATCGCGCTGGAAAATTTTGAAGTAATAGAGATTGTTGATGACATAAATCCCTACCCTGCACTCTTTGGAATTGACTGGGCTACTGAATTGAATAGGGTAATAAAATTGAAGAAGCGAAATATTATCTTTGAGAAGAAATCACTGCGCATAATAATACCCCTGGATCCTGTTGAAGGATCGCGCTATATGGAACCGGTCCATGACTATGAGAGTGATGATGATCGGGACTACATCTATAAGATAATAACGCAAGACCAATACTTGGTGAATCCCATCGTAGATGGGTGGATTACATGGGAGCGCGAGATCTATTGTAATTCAAATTCCGACGAGGAAATAAGATGTTGGCAAAATCGGTTACATGAAGTAACCACGCTAAATTGCAATATGATGACCAGGTTGCTACACTGTGTATCATTAGAGGCAAGAAATCTGCCTACTTATGATGGCCTAAATGAGGTAAATACCTTTTTGGATGCATTTGAGAGGGAGGTGTCAGAAAAGAAACGCTTCCGGGCCTTAGAGCAGGTACTGCGCACTATGCCCACAAGATGGTGGGGTATGCACAAGGGGGGTTTTGATGATTGGCGTGAATGTAGGAGAATGATGTGAGCATGATATGGGAAGCCTAAGATGTGACTGACAGACAAGTATGATGGGCAGAATGATCCGCACACATGGATGTAGGACTATGAAGAAAAGCCCCAACCTGAGTAGGTGCACCTATACTCTGTGCTAAAGTACCTGGTCAATAAGCCTGTGTTGGGGGGGCGCATCTGTAGATGACTTTTATTGTTCCAGGAATATGATTTTGAAGTTGTTGTGAAGCCTAAATGACTGAATGTGGGACCTGACCACCTCTAGACAGGGGAGGAACCTACTAATTTGGAGCAAGGATTACCTCATGTGCAGCTTTTTGTTGTGCATGTCGCAGATGGACATTTCGAGGATATAATACACTTCCTAACAATTGGAACTATGATGGAAGGATACTATGTCCAACAAAAGAAGAAATTAGTGGTGCATGCGATAGAATTCTCTGTCATTGTTGGGCATCTATACAAGATGGGGAATGATGAAATACTACGAAGGTATGTACCTGAGTTTGAACGAAGAAGCATCCTCCCAGACGCTCATCGGGGTGCTGCAGGATGACACTGTGTAGGGAGAGCAACTGCGCACAATATTCTACATGTAGGGTTGTGGTGGCCAACCCTTCATCAAGATTCAAAAGCATATTCTAAGGCGTGCAGTGTACGTCAAAGAATAGGTAGGCCAATGCAGAGGGATGAGATGCCTTTGAATCCATAAATGAAGTTGCAACCATTCGAAAAGTGGGAAATAGATTTTGTATGACCTATTTAGCCCCAAGGAAAGATAGGCATGAGGTACATTATCACTCTGACAGAGTACTTGACTCATTGGGCAGAAGCGCAACTGGTGAAGGATTGCATGGGCATGACCACCGTGAAGTTTCTATTTGAGAATGTACTGACGCGATTTGGCTGTCCAAAGATCTTGATGAGTGATCATGGTACGCACTTCCTGAATGAGATGATCAATGCACTAATGAAGGAATTTCAAGTGTATCATCAAAAGAGCACACTTTATCACCCATAGGATAATGGGACAATGGAGGCATTCAACAAAGTGCTTGAAAATGAACTGACCAAGGTATGCAATTCTTAGTGAAGTGATTGGGACCTATGCATGTTTGCAGTGTTGTGGGCTTATCAGACAACGTGCAAGAAGTTAATAGGACAGACACCCCTTAGGTTGGTATACGGGGTTGAAGTTGTGATTCCTATGGAATACATCTTGCCTAGTCTGCACATAGTAGTGCTCACAGGTATGATGGATCATGAAGCCCTAGAAGAGAGGCTCGTGTGGTTGCATGAGTTGGAAGAAGATAGATATTTGGCTGGATTTCGTTAGTAGGTCCAAAAGCAGTTTGAAAAGGTGTGGCACGATTGACATATTAAGTTGCACACCTTTAAGGTGAATGACTTGGTGTTATTATATGATAGTAAGTTTGATAAATTTCTAGGGAAACTCAAAATGCATTCGCTAGGGTCGTATGTTATTAAGGAGACTACCGACGGTGGCACGGTCCATTTGCTTAAGTTGAATGAAGATCCCTTCACAGGAAAAATGAATGGCAGTCATTTGAAGCCATACACAGGTTGCCCGACCATTTGACTAGCTGATAGAAGCATAGTCTTAATGCTCTAGGTAGCTGAAAGGAGGCGCGGGACTATAAACTACATTGCCCAGGAGCTATGCGATTTCAGGATTGTGCGAAGTGTCATAGGGTGCGTGACAACGTGAAGACAGTTGCACTCGCACACACTTCTGCTGGAAAGTGACTCTTAAAGTCACTATTCATGATTTGATGGTTGGTTTGAGGCCAAATGGAGTGGGCGAAAGGCACTTAAGGCGAACTTTATGGGCTAGATTCTTGAAAATCAGCCCCAATCTAGCATTAATGGACTGAATGTGGGGGGAATAATTGAATTCAAATTCAAAAGGCCCTATAAATTACAAATGGTTGTCTAGCAAAAAACAATTGGAATTTTGAATATTCAGTTGTTGTTCTATCAATTGTGTATGGACCTTGCAAATTTTGAGGCTTTGCGAGAAAGTTCAGTGTTTGAAACATTGTCGAAGGAGACACATAACCTCCTGACTAGAATTATGTTGACATCTGAGGAAGTTGCACAGGAAATTATGGTAGTGGAAGCCCCAAAGAGCGCCAAAATAATAGTTTAGGTCCCTACATCACCCAGAACACCGTGACCTAAGAAGGATAAGTAGGCCATGATACTGGTGCGTGTCTCACTAAGAAACCCACAAAGGACCAAGCTCACCCTCCAGGGAAAGGGGAAGACCATTAATCTAGAGGTCAATGAGGAGGAGTCTGAAGAAATCCTGGTGGAAGAGGAGGATGTAGAGATGGAAGTTGAAACCCAAGGTGTGGACCCTATTACCTGGTTACCTGAATTTGTTCCTCTGTGCAAGAGTAAAGCCAAGGTGCCAAAGGACATAGATGAGAGCAAGATCTCTCTGCAAACTCAACTGCTCCCAGACGATATTGTTTTTGAGGGACCGCACTTAGGGTGGGTTCCTGTGTTAAAGTTTGAATATTGGGACCTCGAAGACAATGAGAAGTTCCCGCATTTAGCGATTGAGAAGCTAATGTGCTAGAGGATTGACGTGACTACTAGAAAAATTCAATTAGAGTTGTGGACATGGCTTAGAGGTTTAGAAAAAGTTGGGTTGCTAAACTTGCTCTGGGTGCCACACTACCACCGCGCACCAGTGACTATCTTTGTCATCAAGCAATTGCTCTGCTTGGTGCATGATGGGTGTTTGTGGCTAGAAGAGCCCATCCCCATCACAAACCATCTGATTCACCAAATTACACGATTGCCTTACTCAGTGGAGGATCTGGCCAACATATTAGAAGGAAAAGGTGGTGAGTTGGTCCTCACCAAAGCAATGAAGAAGAGGTTCAAGTTGGAGACGAAGAAGTGAGGATACGCCATCTCCAGCATTAACAACCTTGCAGTCAAGGTCGTGACACAAATCCTAGCAGGGAAGGTGATGTGGAAGTGCTGCGTGGATGTGGTGCCCGTGCCCATGGTTGCACTAGCGGCCCAATGTGCGGAAGGAGTCCAGTTCAACTGGGCAAACTATCTATGTGGCGAGTTCCTTGTGAATTGTCGCGAGGCACAGGAGTAGGGAAAAATGTTTCATTACGCGTGGCTCCTGTTATTGATAATACTAGTGGCATGGGAGTTTCCTAAAGATAGCCACTTCCCATTGGTCATGCCGGACCTTCTAGAGGTAGTGAAGTATGCTTTGCTATGGGTGACCAAGGACGCACAACATATCGGAGAAAGTAAGATCTTCTGGGTCCTAATGGAAATGAGCATCTGAATGGGGATCAATCGCAAGCCATGGTTGTCGCCCACAGTCTATGCTAGTCTATAGAGCTTTCCAGAGTTCAAAGTGGATTTCCACCATGTTTTTATCAGGGTGTGGAAGAACCCTACAAAGACATCGCACAAATTACAATATCTGGCGACTGACAACATGATATTTGCATTCCTTGAGTCTTGGTCGTGGGAGTGGTGTGCTCCAGCAAGCTCCACGGTGGAAACAGAAAAGTCTGCCGTGCATCCCAAGAAGGAAGAGACAAAGCTTCGAATGGCACAGCTGGCAGAGAAGCACAAAAAAGAGGAAGTAGAGGCTAAGGTCCAGGCAGCGCATGATGTCGTGAAAGTGGCGAAACAACAGAAAATAGGGGAAGAAGAACGCGAAGGGCAGAAGTCACCTTCGCACGGCACTGAAGTAGAAACAAAGACAGAACAAGGTGGAGCGGACCCGAAAATGACATCTACCCAACTCAAGCGTTCGCGACCATGAGAGAAGATAATGCTACGAAAGAAAACCAAGGTATCCAAGACGTCCTTCGACCTAATCACCCTCACTGAGGGGGATTTGCATGACATCAGAGAAACAATGAGGGATTTCACCGTGGAGGCCCTCCAACAATTTGAAGAACAACAACAATTGGTATTGGGGGTTGTTCGAATAGAACTATAGGAGTTGCAGGTTCACACTACACAGATTGGCACAGTGACCACCAGCCTCGCGATTGACACTTTAGCTACCGAGGAGATGTTGCACACAAGGGTGACCAACATGATACTACTAACTAATGGGGCACTCACTACAGAAAATGAGGTCGACATGCATTTGGTTAGTAGTCTGAAAGGGGTAGGGTTGAACATGGCTGCACTCCCTTGGGAGATGCTTTACGTCTTACAGGATGGAGTCACCACAGAACTTAGGGCCTGGGAGAGTCACGCTCTATAGGTGATGAGCAAGCAGTGCATCAACATTGAGCAGTTGGGCCTGTAGTGCAATGAAGTAGTAGAGTAGAATAAGTAGATAATGCAGGTTGTGGGGGAAGCCTATTTATTGGTCCCAAAGTTGGACATTCAGGTAGAAGAACTGGGGGAGGCACACATCCAAAAGTTGGCCACAGGGGTGCGTGACAGTCGAGCAAAGATGGTCAGGGTTCAGCTGGAGCTAAACCTGTAGATCACAGTACTGCAATTGAAGGCTCAACCTTCAGCTACGCCAAAAGTCAAGGAACAACGTACCACTGCTATTATAGCAGCACCAGCGGTGGTTGACAGTGCAGTGGTAGACCACATGCATCTTTTCGAAAAATCATTCGAGGTCCTAACCACCCTGCAGGAGGACTGAATGTAGAGCACCTAGAGGTAGAGGCGTACGAGCTCCAACAAAGGTATGATGAGGTAAAAGGGACCGCACAGACAATTTCCCTTACATAGAGGCTTGCATGGATGCAGGAGGCAAAGGCGCTCAAGGAACAGGTGGATGTCACTCGACACAAAGAAGCGGTCTTAAAAGTGCACCTACAACCATGGATAGATGAGGCTTACATGATCACAACCTCCATTGAAGGAAAGATCTTGACACTGCAGGAAGCTCAATAGAATATTCAGAGCAAAAGTTCAACAACAGTCACCGAACAACGCGTGGAAGAAGATGAGTAGGCGACTGATCAGTGTGCTATTGACGTTGTGGTGATCCAAACAGAGCTGGGAGGTCTTCACGCTAAGATCTCTGCACCTGTAAAGTGACTTGAGGGTGACTCACAATGTTTGTGTTGGGGGCCTGTTGGGCGCGGGATCCCCCAAGGGCAGTTTTGGGGCTTAAAGCCCATATTTTGGTCCAATTTTTATAAACCAAATGTAAAGACTCTGTATTTTGTGGTCACGGAGTGCGTAGATGTTAAGGAGTCATAAGTTTGTCCTCCCTTATTTTGATAATGTAATGTCGGTTGTAAAAGAACTACCCATGGTCCGCAAACCATGGGATTGTATAAATAGAGCTAAGCTCTAAGTAGTTAAGGCAATGAAAAAGACAAAAAGAAATAAATGATGGAATGATGTATGAGAGATAACTCTGAGTATAAGTCTAAATTTCGGGTCGTAGCGTAGGTAGAGGCTCTGCAGCTGAGGGCGCAGAGGCCTAGAAGTTTGCAACTGAGTACGCGGACCCCTGGAGCTGAGTGCACAGGGTGAGTCAAGTCTGTAATCATTTGGAATTATCAATAAAGAGAAGTACTATATAATTTATGTGTCTTTATTTCCTGTTTATGCACATATTGTATATAGAATAT